>VVAS01031330.1:1183-11660 GCA_015103295.1 Ptychochromis oligacanthus
TGTGCCCATTAATTATTTTAACCACAAAAGATGACAAAATAAGGCTTGGACTCAGAAATACTGGAATAGCCCTTTAAGTGAACATCATGTCATTTCCAGTGTGGAAAAAGAATGATCTGTCAACTAATGAACATCACTTTCTGCCCCTGTCGTCATTTCTTAGGGGCCAAATGATTTGGTGCACACTGAAGTATTCACCAACATTCAGCAAATGGCCAAACTAACAATAAATCAGAAAACAGCAGGGAGGGTGTGCCCAAGACCACTGAGTCAGCTTAAGAAACTTCATGATTTATGCTAGTCATGGCCATCAATCTCTGTAATTCAGTTAGAAAAACAGCAATAGCTTCCGAATCCACACCACAAGTCTTCCTTCAGTTCATAGGATCTAATGAAACTATCATTTGAGGTTTTGGTTTATGTTTCGTGGTCAAAGTTTTCACTGGCAAGATGCATTTCCCTGCACTGCACAACACAAATCCTCCAACTGCAGCCTGTGCTCTCTGGGGCTGAGAGAGGCCATGCAGGCAAATGTAGATGGAGGGTCACAGTTTCCACATGTTCCACACCCCGTTTTATAAAGCCTCTCAAGTTGCTAAAGAGTGGACTAGTCTCCCGCCCAAATATGACTTTAACTATTCATACACATATTTAGCCAGTATATACTGTTGACATTCATGTGTGGGCCTCCATGTGCTGCAGCAAGGTTTTTTTGCATCTAGCCTTATCATCCATATCTAACCACGGTGGTCACTCAGACCACTCAGACCACTCAGACCGGTGTTTGTGCATCCTGTCTCCCAGGCAGATAAATCAGTGTGATACGTTTTGACAGCTGGGGTATCAAAATGGAGCCACTGGCTAAGAGAAGTGACATGATATAGACAACAAAGTCAAGTGAAGAGTTGGGGAAAATGAGGGGCCCCTAAAGTGAGAGCCAAAAACAGGATTTTCACCGCTGACAATCTGTCAACGTGTCAAAAGAAACTGATGCGACACATCAAAAAACACCCAGACCAAACATGGTACATGAATACACAGAGAATGTATTTGACTATACAGTATTATGCAAAAACACAAAAACAAAAATGTCAGTAGATAGTCTAATCCGAATAGAATGAAATTCTGGAGTTTCCAGATGGTACTCCAATTATAACTGAGAAAGTAATTTAGCTAAATATACACATACATCATAAAATTTTTCATACATAAAAATAAATATAGCAAAACAATTAAGAGTAATGAAAAGGGATTAGTAGCTCATTTCACGTGAGTAGTGTTGCGATGCAAAGTTGCCAATTCCACATGGTGCAGTCCGATACAAGACCCAGAAAATGTCACTATTTGTCTTTTGCAATCTGAAAATCTTTATTAGTGAGACTTTATGGGACAGCTTGAATTTTTTTTCAGATTTTAACTAGCCAATACTAACATTTTTTTGATGCATCTGTTCCAAATGACAGATCCTGATTCATTTTTATGGTAAGAAAGGTCAGTGAAAATTTCAGGCTTTTATCTTGGTTGATGGTCGAGCAGAAGGCCCATGATGATTTGAGATGGAATGACCCCTAAGGAGAGTTCAGGCTGTATTGAAGAATAAAGCTGATTATATCAAATTTTAATTTTCAAGCTGGTTAGAACTGTGCAAACTCTCTTTTTGCCTTATATACTGTATTTCCAAGTATGTTTGCATCTTACCAAACAAACAAACAAACACAAACAAACAAAATCACTGCACCTTTTTCGAATTTTCCTAGCAAAATATAAAGAAATGATGAGTGGCTCAAGGCTTTTGCATAGTACCATACATGCTGACTCCCTAAAAGTAAAAACAGCAACACAGTATTTTAAAGGGCTTCTTTTAGGATGATAGGATCATCACATAGATTGATGGAGATTCCAGTATGAACAAGAAGCTAAATTCAGTTTGTTTTTGGAATCACCTCTCAACAGGTCAGCAGTGGTTAAATGACAAGACAAAAATCAATTTTTAAGAGCAACACAAACTCACAAGTGGCCTTCAGTGTGAAGCTCCTCCTCAAGGCCAAAGCTCTGTACAACCAGGCTACAACTGTGTTTTAGGCAGCCGGTTAAAGGTTAAGTTCACACTGTGAGGAAATCCAACACATCCATCTAATCCTCTCTGCATAATTGTGGGAATCCACAACCTCTACACCACACAAGAAAGTGCTTGAGCGAGAAGACAGTAGCATAAAAATCATGAATCATTAAAGACTGTAATAGCGAAGGAGTTGGGTCAGAGAAAGGACACAGAAAAGGGCAGCAGTTTTGATTAGAGAAATTGCAGATAAATAAATGATCAAGATCAAATTGAAAGTCCATTAAAACAAGGAGGGTGATCATTTTTAGTATCCTCTGCATTTCTTTCGGTCTTTTAAGCAGAAGGCAGTTGGAATTTCCAGAGCACTTAGGGCACATTATGAATATATGTATATTGATAGAACCAGTAGGTATCCAGCAAACAGAAGTACAGTTAAGGTGTAGGACAGCTGTACTCGAACTAGAAATATTAGCCTCCTATTCAGCTATGAAACCATCTGGTTGGTGACTAGGATGACAGGGATGCCTAATGTGACTTTCATTAACGATATGCTACAAGCTAGGGGCTGAGGCAGGCCCAAATTGAAACGTGCTGAAGCATAACTGTGTCGGATGCCCAGTTTCCTAGCCCCATAGTCTGACTGATTGAATTCCTGCCTTGCCCACAGAAAGAATTCCTAAGCTTCCTTTTTTCCCCATATCAAGTGGGTGGTTTGGCTGGTTGATGTTCTAACTAACCTGCTGTGAACTGCCACAGTCCTGTCAGCAGATATTACAGGAAAAGTAGCTCAGGATAAAAGGAAATGATTTCAAATATCTTTTATCCTGAAGAGCATGACACAACACAAAAACAGCTCTAGCCGTATGCCAGAAAGATAACAAACTTTTAACTTAAGATATCATTATTAACACACACCCATGAGATACATATTGTTTTGCTTTTACATGACTATTTACACTGAGGGGCAATAAGTAGTCCAAATATGGGCCATTTAATACATCTATGATGGGTGCCAGTGGCTCAGGAGGTATAGCGGGTCATCCGATAACCAGAGGGTTGGCAGTTCGAATCCCGCTCCATGCCAGTCCTTCTGCTGTTGTGTCCTTGGGCAAGACACTTTACCCACCTTGCTTCCAGTGCCCCCGATACTGGTGTGTGAATGAATGTTTGGTGGTGGTTGGAGAGGCCGTTGGCGCAGATTGGCAGCCACGCTTCCGTCAGGCTGCCCCAGGGCAGCTGTGGCTACAGATGTAGCACACCAGTGTGTGAATGTGGAGTGAATGAATAATGGATTCAACGTAAAGCACTCTGGGTGTCTTGAAAAGCACTGTAGTATTGTTAAAACTGAGCATGTACAGAAAGGGACCATTTGTGCCAATATTGTGTTTCAGTGACTCCCTCCCACATTTGCTTTGGGCTAACGTCATGTCAATCTGCCATTAAATCGCGATTATCTTAGAGCGCAAAGATCCATTCATGCTTCTGCATAGCTTGGATTATTAGGCAGCTAGCTAGCTGGTTAGCATGGAAAAATGCGTAGGTGAGTTGAAGTAGCTGCATCAGTCCACATCATCAAGTGATGCGAAGCCAAAGCCAGATAAATCAGTGTTAGGATTATGAGGGGTTACTTGAAAACTTTCACCCATGTAAGAAGTCCCTGGCCCCAAAAAGTTTAAAAATCCCTGCTCAAATTGAATAAATACATGAAAGACAACATGAATGCATTAAGTCATTTTACTTACTGCAAGAATCACAGTTTGATCCACACAGTGGAAAATATTTGCTTTAAAAACGACTTAACTTCTTCTTTTGGCCGCTCCCTTTAGGGGTCGCCACAAGCCGATCATCTGCCTTCATCTCACCCTATCCTTAATTATCTGTCAGACCAACCCTCTGCATGTTCTTCTTCACTATATCTATGAACCTTCTCTGTGGTCTTCCTCTTTTCCTCCTGCCTGGCAGCTTCATCTTCAACATTCATTGTCCAATATATCCACTATCTCTCCTCTGTACATGTCCATGACTTAACTCAACAATTAATACTGTATCTAGTTTATACAGAGAATAATAATTGTTTACACTGTGATGGTAAGACCGTATGTTACTTTTTTTGAAAAGGTTATAGTGTTTAAATCACTTAAACATTTAAATAACTTTTTTTCCCCATCTTCACTGTTAACACGTCTCATACTTACACCCTCAGTTATCACTACTGCCCCTTCATTTCAGAAACTTGTAAAACTACCTGCTGAGTTCTGTAGCTTTTCACACATCAGCTTTCAGGTGGAGTAAAAGGTCACGAAGTTAAGGTATGTCGACATAGTGTGATGAACTCCAGCACAGTGCTGAAGAGCTAAATAAAACAGTTTGCATACATGCAACGACAGGATGATCTAAGGTGTCAGGCTGTAGGGGAGGAATGTAGCTACTAATTAGAGGTAGATTCTGATATAAAAGACTCTCCAGCATGGAGGACCTTGTTAGCTAACAGGCAAATCTGAGTTCTACAGCTGAGGGGTTGGCTGGCTGCTGCAGAGCAGTCTTCCTTCACTGACATCGATAGGGGCTCCACAGGAGGGTTAGGAAACAATGGTGTTGACAAGCAGTATCAGGCCTAGCAGCATGAAGGCAGGGCCAAACGATTCCATTTCCCAGCCAATTCCATTATCAGGACACACAGACTTTACTAATGCCTGAAAACAAACAATACACGAGCATCCTTCTAATTAAGCCCCTGAGTACCACTGCTTAGTGCACCGGCATATCTGTGTTGGATGCCTGCGAACAGCCTGATTGGATTCATCAGCACTTTTAATGTGCTCCTGTTTCCTCCCATAGGCCTCTAAAAGACTACTGGCTGAATTCAATGGCCCATCCAATACACTGCATGTTTAAAGCCCTGAGAGGCAGATTGGGGTATTGAAGCTGTCAGTTATTTCTTCAGGAGTAAACAATCTGACAACAGCCCATGTTGATGACAGTGCAGACTAGGGACAAACAAGCATGTCAAAAATTATTATCTCTATGTATTGTGATGCAAATATTATGAATATGATTTTTTTTTAATTATACTCAGTCTTAGGAAACAAAATATACAGGTTTTTTTTTTCAAACAAACCTCAATATACCTGACCTTGAAATGAACTCCACACATGCTTTTGTTGTTTTCATATCCAGCATATGTTAGATCCATATCTATGCATAGATCCATAGAAAAGTGGGAGGAGATGTTGCAAAAGACTGGCCAGATTTGAAGAAAAAAATAAAATGCTGGTGAAATTATTTCAGTAATACTACTACTACTACTACTACTACTACTACTACTACTACTACTAATAATAATAATAATAATAATAATAATAATAATAATTAGTAAAAGCTGCCAATTACTAAAATATTTGCATAACTATATGTACCTTAATATTCTTCACAGCCAGAAGATGGGTTTATAGTAGCTTGGTTTTTGAATGCAAATGCTCAAATTACTTATTTTCTGTCATAATAGTAGTTCCTACTTGCTTTTACACATCAGAGACTGATGATTGACAAAATAATTCAACTTGCATAACTCGAATAAATTATGCATAGGAATATCAGATTGCTAAATAACCTTTCACTCATTAGTGTTCCTGTGCAAATGTGCTTATAGTAATAGAAGAAAAAGTCCACAATTCTGTGTGAATGGCCATGATCGTTATAAAAAACTGTCAATATTGTCTGCCATTAAGAGATAAAAGTCTGCTATTGAATTGATCAGCTCAGACCAAAACATGTCTAAATGGAATATTATCAGATCTAAAGAATAACTTGAGACAGCTGCAGAAGTAATAAGACACAACATTTCAAAGTCAGACTGACATAATTCTTCCACACTTCAGACTGAGACTGGATTCAGTTAAGTCCTACTTTTATTGCATTCTCAAGAGGTTTAAAATGAGAGAAAAATTCTGGAGAGGCTTTGTGTTTTCCCAAAGATGTTAATGACCAAAAGCAGAGGAAGAGTGAAGGGGCAGCAAAGAGAGATAAACAGAGTGAGTGGCTTTACCTAAAAGTGGTCATTTAGTGAATGGCTTTAAAGAGAAGTAGAACCACATTATCATGAGGTGATCAAAATCAATTAAATGTTGCATGGCAACACACATTCATATTATCCACACCTCCAAATAAATTAGGCACATTAATGAAGTGAAAACTAAGAATTCTCCTTGCTTTTATTTTCAAGATAACGGTTCTCTTTAACACAATCCATCTGACGAGACAGAGAGTAACACACAGCAAATGGTAAATGGTATGCACTTTTCCCACCTCAGTGGTATTCTAAGTGCTTCTTAGAATACCACTAAAGTGGGTTTCTCATTCACTAATTCACACACACCAATGCCAACTTTGTGGAGCAGCTTTGAGTTCTTGTCCAAGGACACTTCCCTCACAGCAGTGAGTTTTCGTATTTGGCCCGCATGTAATACTTCCTTTTTAGGTAGTAAATTGTGCACCTACTTGATTGTTGTCTGCTCAAGAGCTTGAACTGACAGAAGCATATTTTTGTGTGTTACATGTATATTTGCATTCTTTTGTATTATCCTATGCCTGTACATAAAAATACAGATGCAGCTAGTGTGACATCCCCAGTTGAAGAGGTAAATTAGCTACAGAGAAAATGCTTTTTGTACCAGACAACGCACTTATTTTTACTGTAAATTTAGGCATTATAATTATGGGTATTTACTTTCTTTTGGTGTCTGCCTAACGTGGGCCCCCCACCCTGCAGTTTTCCACACTGGCTTCATTTTTCTTAGCTGGAGGTTGCTGCTTGATTATATCTGAGATATTAGCCAGTCTGCATGGATGAAAATTGTAATTTAAGAATTCATTAACACTTCTTTTAATACCGGACAGTCAGTGTTTTTGTTTTATGTTGACACATGATCAAAATTGCTCACAAATGAGTTTTAACATTAGACTATTTGTGTATAGTCCAGACAGCTTGAGAATCATTTGGAGCTGCTAAGACCTTCGTCATTCATTTAAAGCCAAGTTATTGTAAGTACCATTGACCCGCATCAAGCAGTTCAACTTCTGCAATTTTTCTAAAGTACAGTGAAGCAGCTTCCACTTCTAAACGTTCATTTCCTCAAGGTTCGTCCTCAAGTTCAACGACCCTCTCTAGTACATTTCTGCAAACGGGGCCGAGTAGAGAAGTGCACTGTGTGAGTCATCTGGAGTGTAGCTATTGTTCAGCGGAAGTACACACCACTATGAACCAACAAAATACATCCATCAAACTGACTGAATTTGCTTTACCAAAACTGTGTATAGTTGCCAACAACATTCCCTTGAGGCACAGTGAAGGTTTAGATCGAAATGATCCACTCACAAAGATCCATACTGAAAACATGACTGGATGAATGAAGTCCTCCAAAAGGCTACAGGGCAATCAAAGAGAAATCCAGTATGTGGAAAGAATAAATCTTTGGAAGATAACAGCATATTTTTGATCCATTAAACCCTTTTTCTCTCTCAAGCTTTCACTTCTCTCCATTTAGTTGACAACTGTTACAGCCCTGATTATTCCAAAAACACAATAACATGCTGGAACTCTAACTGCACATAAAGGGATGGGGTGTGAGTTTTGTAAATCTGCTGGGAATGACAAAATTGAGAATCTCCCCTTCCCATCACACACAGATTATAAAACCTTTCACACAGGAATGTGGAGTGAAAGCCAGACCATGTCAAAGCTTGTGGTTTACTTGGTTTCACTGTTTAACGGGGTACCTGAACTGGTCCCCCTGCATATGCTGGAATGCACTGAGAAAAAGCTGCCAACTTCCTCTCTTAAGAAACTTAGGAGAAGTGTAAACAATTTCAACAATGGAATTACCTATGTGGGATTGGATTTTAGTTCTAGTTAGGTGACCCCAACTTAACTGCATCCCACGTGTGACGTACATATTCAATTCAACGCCTTAATAACTTTTAGTGTATTTATTGACTCTCCCAAGGTGCCTGTAGACTGCATGCAGAGGAGAATATGGATGTGCTTGTGCTGTGTCAGATACTGCGTAGGTTAGAGTGATTATGTTAAAGGTCAGGGTCTTTTTGCACCTTGGTGGAATGTGATAACAATACAAATTTCCTACAAGTCCACACTGGCTTTACCAGTGATACGCATTCCTCCTACAAACAATGGGAAAAGAGCAAAAAGTATAGAAAGTGAGTAGGAAAAACAAAGCTTCTATTTTGTACTCATGGTAGTGTGTGCACAGCTGAAAGGAAAACAAAAAGGAAAAAAACATTTTAGATTGATTTGATATCCTTTCACAAGGTATACAATCATAAAGACAGTGGAGTATGCTGTGTGCTGTCTGAATGTGCTGAAGGTCTCCTCCTCCACATAAACACCACACACTTTATCTAAACATCTCTCTGTCTGAGTAGAGCTAGAAGGGATCAGGTCGGTCCTTCCTCCCTCCCCACTCTTCCTCACTTGACTAGGGGAGAGATAGTGTAGATAAAAGAGGGTGTTTAAGCTCTGCCACTTGTGGAGAGGTCTCATCTCCAGCCTCAGGTGGTGTTCCAGCACACAACTAAGATTGAAGGCGAATCACAGACACTGCTCGAGGCCAAGCTGCTTTCTACAGCAGTACTGGTGTTATACATTTCTATGTGCACAGGTACACAGGAAGGGGGAGAGAAATAGAAAGAGAGATAAAGAGGGTTGGCAGTAAACAGAGAGAAGATGAGGAGTAGGAGTTTAAGGAGGAGGAGGGTGGAGAGGACAATATCAGTATCCATCGTAACAGAGAACGCCGATGCTTCATGGGATGCCTCCTGAGAGGGTGAGATGTGACACACCGCCTGCGAGCAGCAAAGAGCAGGGCATTGTAAAGAAACAAGGCTGATGAAAAACACACAGGCAATAGGCTAACTCCCTCGCATTCATCAAGAGGTTCAGATATGATTTCAAGCCAAGCACAAGTTTCTATTCCTTCCTTGCTCGTTTCCTTCCAGACAGACAGACACACAGACATATAGAGACTATCTCTTCATTCCCGGACTAACATCCTGCTGGCCTCTGTGCTCTCTACAAATCTGACAGAAAAAAAAATAGTGCCAGGAGTAATTCCATTGCTCATTATTCTTCATTACAGAAGAGAAAAGCACCCACGGCTAGATCATATTTGCTGTTAACTAAAGTTTCGGAGACAATTAGCTCAGGTTGTTAAAATTAATCATTGTTACAGCCATAATCTCGGAGGCTGGCAAAAGCCCCGGCATTTATGGTTTGTTTATTTGAACACCTCCCGTGGATATCGACCCGGCCCAATTGTAAACAGCAGGATATGGCCTTCCACGATCATTGGGTGGATTTACTTTCTGCACAGGGAAAAGCCATTCAGTTGTGACCTAGATTATATGCACTGAGTGGGAAAACAAACTTCTTATAATTTCTTTATTGAATCGTGTGACTGTTTCAACAGTTTCCTCTGCATTATGAGGATAATAGATCCTGTCTACAAGGGGGGATATGACTTGGAATTTCAGTTATTTCCTTGACTTGAAAATCCTTATAGCAGCATTCCTGCTTTCTTGCTGCTTGTTGTCATTCCACTGATGATTGAGTGTAAACTAAGAGACTCATGGGATCTGATAGGAAGCTCCATTATGATAATCTAAGCAGTCTCTTTTTCATAGTCTTGCTGAAACAAGCTGAATAAAACATGCTTCAATCTCCCCAAAATGAAGACATGCCTTCTATGCATTTCTTTTTAGTCCTTCTCCCTCAGTGTGTTTTTCTATCGTGTTTTGTCTGCAACTGGATCCTATATATCCGGCTGAAATTAATTGGCCCACTTCCTTTTTAATAGCTCTTGTGGTCTGCCCCTTAGTAGCAACCCAAAACTAATAGCCATGGTCATGCTGCATGGAAACCATATAAACACCCCTGGCCCGTTTCACAAAAATATATACTTGTATTCCATCACACAGTTTTTTTTCCTCCTCTACTTTTTCAACTCATAAGATGGGCACTGTCTCTTCAAAGGAATACTACTGCAGCTGAAACCATGATACATATTTATGTTGTTACGCTTGGCTGTTTATGGTTGGTAATTTGCATTAAACCTTTGCCTGGTTTGTGTTGAGAGACAGGACACCTGAGAGACATATGGCGGGGAGCTCTGCCCATATAAGCATGAATATCCTAAACTTGAAAAGACATACCACACATGAATTTGGACGCGAGCGTACACACAAAAACACACATGCAATTTCTAGGACCTAGGTTAGGCCTCTGAGGACTCTAGTAATACTCTGTATAATACCCCACATCACTTACTGAGAGCATCTGCAGCAGACTCATTTAGAATGGATGTGCTTCAGGCAGCTATAAGGAATTCTATTATTGCACTTCAA
>VVAS01031332.1:4376-21804 GCA_015103295.1 Ptychochromis oligacanthus
ACTGTAATAACATGGTAAAAACACGTGTATGCCAGTAAATATGTGTTTTGATTTCTTATTGTATTCATTTTGCAATTTGAGCAATTCACTTTCACAGATTTACACTCAGGTGGTTCTGAATGGTGCTGGTGTTAAATGTTTTATAGTCATTTCATTAGTGATTGGATAATTAGCTCCTCTCCTGTCTCTGTAGCCCTGGAGGTTCATCCATCAGTGGTGAGAACAACTGCAGTAGATAATTCCTGGATCACCCTCATCATTCATGGTTTATGCAGGGCAGGTGCAACTGACTTTGGGACTCAGCAGCAAGTGGATTTATGCAATACAGTTATTTTAGCATGATTTTACTGCAATTTTGTACCAGGTCAGCACAATTTATTTGCACATGACTAGCATTCCTGTAAAGTAGAAGAAATTGCAATTCTGAAATTCAGAATTCTCTTGTGTGTCCACCACACCAGCACCACTTTTAAGATGAGCTTTTCATCCAGTGATTTTAGGAGAGTAATCTATCAGTCTTAGTGTAAAAAGCTGGGTTTGCTGTAGTCAAAAAAGCATATACTACATATACTACAGATTTCGTTTTGCAATCTGTCGGAGAAAACATATTTTTTCATGCATAAGTGAAGCATAACATGACACAGACATTGTATCCTTTTGTGGACCAGCAGGTCTAGTACACGCTTACACACATACAAGGTGGAACAAAGGCACGTTTATGGATTGGCATTTGTTGGTCTTTCCTAAACTTAATTCAGTTTAGGTCTGTTTGTTTTGTTTTTTGATTGGGTTCTCTGGGTACTCCAGCTTCCTCCCACAGTCTAAAAACATGAATGTTAGGCTACCTGCTGATTCTAAATTGGCCACAGATGTGAATGTAAACATGAATGGTTGTCTATCTTTCTGTGTTAGACTGGTTACCTGTTCAGGGTGTAGGCCCCCTGTGACCCTGAACTGGATAACCGGAAGAAAATGGATAGATGGATGGATGTTAAACAAGTATAGTCACCTGAAAACATTCTATTCTGCTTCAGTCAAATACTGAAGCTTCAACAATGATAAACTGTTTTACTAGGGGTGCTGGTGTTTTCTACTGAAAAATTTAAATTTGACCTTTTATTGACTTTAAGGTGTCAAGAATGTGCAAACAATTACATACACAGAGAGGCTGACATTTGCAATGTGCAAATTATATTACATGGCTGTTTTGTGGGTACGTGTTGAAGCCGATCATATTGCCCTTGAGTAAGTCACTCGACCTCGATGCTCACTGCACAGCTTCCCGGCCAAGTGGTTCCATATTGCTGTGTTTGTATAAAAGCTTGTCTCAGCGGGGTTTTGATGTGTGTGTCAGCAAAACAATAGCTGGTCTTTCAGAATACATCAGCCTACGTGGAATCCTCACATGTCTTCATGTTATATGGTTCAGACAAGTACACCTGTTTTCCACACAGGCATTGCATAAACTGACAGGGTCAGAGGAAAGGTATGCTATAACCTGGAAAATATGAAAATCTATAGAATGTGAAATACATAGAACCTACAATGATTATTTGTGTCCTATAAACTATATCAACTACTGCTACAAAGTGTTGGGAGATTTCTTGTAATCAAGTCAGGAATCACCAGACCTGAAAAGAGAGTTTAGAAGGACAGGGCAGGAACTGATGATGGAAACAGAAATGATACGAGCAGAAAGAAGGGTGGATAGATCATGCGATGGTGAAAGAATGATGAGGTTATGTGAAGATGTGAGACAAGAAGAGGTGGAGGAAAAGGGGAAGCAACAGAGGAGTAAAACATCAGAGAAAGGAGAGAGTGGAGAGGAGTGCCATTAAAAGAATCAAATGTTCTTTGTGCTCTCAGAAAACATATGGTGCTCCTGCTAACTCAAAGAGCTGTGCAGAGTCAATTGAAGTGTGCATTGCAAAAGGAAGTGAAGAATGTGGCAGGTTTTTAGGAGACTGTCCCAGATTTGAAGTGATGAGAACACACACAGCAAAAGTCCTCTACATGTCCCTGGTGGATCATTTGCTCTACATAATTCTTGGCATTAACACTTGTCAGCAGCAACACATGACTGCTACCTCAACCAGTTTATTGTAGGATGGGTAACTTACTGTTTATGCATTAAAATGTGTTGCACCGAAAAAAAGCTAAGTGCATCTGACCTAAAACGCAGCTGCAGGAAATAAATTCTGAACACTTCAGAATTTTATATATACTCTCCATCAATATGACCCAAAACAACAAATGATCCAACATTCCCTATCTGTGAGTATGTGAACCTTTGCATTCAGTACCATCCAAAGGTTCACAAAATGTTTATAGTAACAGGTTATTACACTGTGTTGGGGAACCTTTAGCCTACAGTATTTCAATGCTCTCACCACATTCAACTTCAAGATGCTGGTGGGTTTTCAGCTGGTAGGATCACTTGTATTCTAAGGGTCATCGTCTTCCTAGAAGACTTGTGTGTCCATATTGACATCTGTTGATAGTTGTATTGACATAGCTTCTCTTGAGTTTAAAGGGACCAGCATGATTGCGCATTGGGCACATTGCTCTATTGCTACCTGTCCAATTTCAGCCCACTTTTCAACCAATCAGCATTCAATTTATGTATAGTGTCATCACTGTCACACTAAGCGCTGTTGGTTTTTTGGAGGACTGGATACAAGCATGTCTGGTTGCATACCTAGAATCCTTCACCCTGTGTAGTCAAATACCTATGCAAAACTCAAATCATAAGGCTCACTGCAGAATCAGGGGCAGTACATTGTTACGTGTAGGTAAATTGTAACATATGCAATTTATGCAGGGCTTATAGCCATGGGTAATTTACAGACCTTTTTCCCTTTTTCGAGCAATTCCAAAGCAATGGAGAGACTATTAGATGGGAATATGCACCTTCTGTGTTACTCTCTAACTTTTGCATCAGACTTTGGGATCCTGATCACAGCCTTTCCTGTATTTATAACATTTGTAGCTGCCATCCAAAGTCTTTTTCCATCATGCACCTAACTGTAGTGACTCATACAAATGGCATTTATACACACTGCACTATGCTGTACAATGAATCAGAAACACCTTTGTGGTATTTAATCCCTTACATTAGATTTGACTTCTCAGAAACACAGCGGATGGCTGCATCATTTTCTTGCAGTGACACGGCCACCAGAGCTGAGCGTAGCTTTTGCTTGACAGTGCTTGTGATTCTGTCAGAAGAGGCGTCCCAGAAACGGCTCTCTGCTCACTTCACCCCTATTTTTGACAGAAGCCATGTCAAGCTGCACAGAACAGATGAGCAGGGCAGGAAGTCAGACAAAGGAACAGCATAGAGCATCGAGACAATTTTCAACATAAACACACTATGGAGGCCAAGCATCTCATCTCAGAAATGCTCCCCGTGTCGTATGAAGCAATGCGGAGGGCAGAGCTAAAACCGATGCAGCCATCCCGATGTCTCTCAGCCACGAGGGAGTAGAAACTATTGCTTTGTCTCATTAAGCCATTGTTGCTGAAACCTCTGTCAATCAGTCAACATTATGATGCTGGCTGCTGAGAAAACTGTTGGAAATCTATGTCTGTATCTAGAAAGCTGCTCATGATGGAAAAAAAATTCTTAAATTATATCTATTGTCAGATTGGGTTTATTGATATTAGAGGTGGGAGAACCCTTAAAACCTTAGAAGCTTTCATGTCTTTTTGCCAGACTGTCTAAGACATAGTTAACATAAAACATGAAAGCTTGAATTTTAACTTAAACAATTATTTTCCCCAAACCAAACCAGACTGTGACTGCAAACTGAAAAATATAAAAGAAATGAAAATGAACAACCAACCAAACAAACAAACAAACAAACAACAACAACAACAAAAATCTGACAGAAAGCCTTTTTTACTCATGGACAAAGCACATTAATCAACATCACTGGATGTGCTAGTGTCAGCCAAATGCATAACAGGAGATGTTTGCCTATGGAAAATGAGGCTGGCTGTCAGCTGTACCTGCACAGTGACAGACACACATCTCCTGGCAAGCTATTTTCATCGTAAACAGAAAAGAAAAACAAGAACTGTGGACTACAAATATTACACAGATGTTTTGAAAGAGAGGTTTTAACAACCATAGTGTGTACTGTTATTGTGTTATATTTATAATGTCCTTGGTGTAACAGTTAGGAGGAGGTCCTTTTAAAGGTTTCTCCCCTCTAAGGGGTCTGTGGCTTGCAATAGGACCCCTGCTTAATGGAAAAAAAGACTGAACAAAGCAAGCTGCCTGGCAATGAAAAAGCTGACACATGCAACCAAAGGCCACCTACACACATTTTCAAAAAGTAAGGGGATACTTTATGTGCTACCTTGAAACTGAGTTGCAAAACCAACTGTGTATTTTCTAAAGAAGAAATGTGCATCAAACTGTGATGAATAATGAAATATATATTTTTTTGTACTGTTGCTGGTTTTCTTTCTCACTGTTTACACATACATATGTTCTTTTTTTGTTTTGGATGTGCTTATTTATTGTGGAAAAGTATGAAAGTCCAAGTATGCAGCTAAATCAGAGTAGAAATAAGTATAGCTGATGAAGAGGTGTGGTGTGGTGCAGGGGTCTTACTGTCTCTTCTGCTTTCTACCTTTGTGTGTGTGTGTTTATTAAACAGTTCTGTCAACTCAGCTTTCAGTCGATTTGACGGGCTATGATGGGATATGACAGCAATGAAGGCCGTAAGCGGACACGCACCTACCCACACAATCCATGCACATAGATCAGGTCTCTAGGGAGGTAGATCTCTCTCGCATTCATCTTTAATCCCCAGCAAACACAATGAAACTTCACCTCTCCTCTGCCTGCCAATCATCAAATCCTGATATCTCCTCTTTTTCACTCCCAGTAGAAATACTTTATTTTAAATGACAGCACACACACGCACACACACACGCACACACACACACACACACACACACACACACACACACACACTGACTTCACATACACAGCTCATAGTTCGGTCTCACTGTATGTGTGTGTGTTGGCCTGTATCTTTTGGTCTCTGAGGCATTTCTCTTCGTTTCAAACATCGAACTCACCTCCATCAACAGCACCCCGGGAGCAGCTGCATCACATTTTCATGTCCGTATATTGATTAAATGGTAATGCTGATCAATTTTTTATCTCCTGCATCTCCAGCACCGCTCTGAGAGTGCATGTTAGAAAAGACATTGATACAGTAGCCACTAGGATAACATGAAAAAAAGTAGAAAACTGTCAAGAGAGAGCAGCATAAGGAGTGAAAGCAGAAAAAGGTGAAAAATAAGAAGGTAATAACAAAAAGAGTAGAAGCACGATTGTATTTTTGCAGTAAAGGAGCCTTGGGCTGTTTTGCTATGCGTTCATCCAATGGTGGCTCTTGACACCATTGGAATAGAGTTGGATTATGTTTTGGTTTAATAATTCATCAGGCATGGGGTTTAAATATTGGAGCGCTATACCTGGCAGCTCAGCCTACAGCATGAGTCATGTGGCCTTATGTTATTGGGTATGCAAACTCAAATGAGGTACACTTACTGCTGCATGTTTGTGTTAATGCATGCTGATACGAGTGCACGACCGCTTGGGCCTGAATGGACACGGGCTCCTCTCCATCCCCTGAGGAGAAGGAGAAGAGCATGAACTTATCAGTGCGGTTTAGGGACGTACATATCTGTTAAGATTTCAATTTAAGTGCCATTTGGCCAAATTATGAATTTGTTTCTGGCTCCTTTAATTGGCTTTAGCAAGACTTGAAACACTACTGCAGGGCAGATTGCAGAAGTGACTAATAGAGAGAAAGAGAGACAGCACAGTGGGAGGAAGTGAAAACGGGGATCACTAGAGTATTCATGCAAAAAGAGAGAAAGGAAGACATCTTCTGGCATCAAAGTTGCCAAGAATCTGAAAAAACGTATCGCAAGCAAAATGGAGAAAGGATTAAGTGAATCTTTGTACTAAAAAGGAAATTTAGGAAAATGAAGGCAAGTTCGGATCAGTCTTGCAAATACATTTTAATTGAATAACATCTACATCTACATCTTCAAACGTAACTACACCTGAGCTTAAAACACCGTCTGCACTGCAATCTAGTCTCTTCACAAACTCTGGACTGCAGCACTTATAAACATTTTCACAGCACACATTTTGATTTGTCAGAGCTGGAAAAAGGACATGTTAAATTAATCAAATTAATGATGGCACTATTCCATGAAGTGCCCCAGTAAGCCATGACAGTGAACCAGAATCCATAATAGCATAGGACATTCCCTAAGTGGAACGTTGACAATATTAATATATCAATGCATTTTCTGCTATAACGTGACAAAAGGTCTAGCAAGATAACTACGCTTTGATCATCTCTACTAAACTGGCCTTTTAACTATATATGCCAGCGAAACACAGCTCTCTTTCCATGCCAGATGCATTATTAGACGGATGCCGGGTGTTTATTTATTTATTTTTGCCTTTCAGTTGTTGTGGCTGAAAATGATTGTTGTCAAACTTTAAATTGTTGTGTTGCTGAGAACATTTCTTGGTTGGGATGCAATCAGTGACCTTGCCTTGTACTCAGAAAGGTACAGATGGATTCGCAGCTATAGACCAAAGAAGCAAAGAGAGTCATTTTCATTCTAAACATGCTAAAGAATTATGGGAGATGAAAATGCAGTCATAGAAGTTTAAAAAAAAATTCCGAGCCAGAGAACATTCTCATGTTTGTGGACATGTTTCATTTAGATATTATTAAAAACACTTTTTTTTTGTATTGTCCCCTTTGGCTGCAACTGAATAGTCTCCAGACTATTACATTCTATAGCCCAATGTATTCTGCAATGTATTCAACGTTTTCAAGATAGGTCATGTCTAAATCTCGGCATAACATGACAATGAAGGTATTTTAAAATTGTTTTTTTTTCCCTTTTGTATTAACAAATAACAAGAACTTTTATTTCACTGCAGTTATTCACTTATATCCCACTTTATTTTCAGTTGAATGTTCAAGGTTTCTCAGAAACTTGGATGAGTTGAAGCAGTGAAAATAAAAGCGGTAAATACTGAATTTGACAAGTGAGACCTGCCATTTCAAGCACATTTGGTATATACAACTGACAGGCACTGTGACTAGGACAGTGCAACACATACTTGTTAAAGACTTTTCACAGAATTCCCTCTTTTAGCACAACTGTCACAAATTCTTAGAAAACCTGGTACTCTACAGGAGTAGCAAGGCTGATGGTGTGACAGCACATATAAAGCAGATACAAAGAAAGACAGAGGTCATAAGACAGTTTCTTAGCACGTTTATGCTACAGGCACACTAGGGAAAATAGTGGTTTGAGACCGCGACCGCAAAATTATTGTGACCCTGTGCAATGAACTTGTGACCTCAGTGCCTTTGAAATGGGTGTTTTGACGACTACACGCAGTCAGTTGCCATCTAAAAAAGGAACTTTGGTGCATCAAGACAGCAATAAAATGGTAATAAGACAGAGTCAGCCTGCTATCAGTCTGCGACTGAATGGACTCAAGCTGTCAGCTATATGGAATCTGTTTGTGATGGCGATTAACAATGATAAACTGGCGAAAGTCGCAGATCTGTTGCTGTCTACATACACAGAAATTCACATTTACTACTTATGTTCAGAGTGCAGCCAGAACCTCATAGATTTGGAACAGAAATTCAGACATTCCCCCACAAATAGTGACGTAGCTGCTGCAGAACGCCGATTTAACTGCAAAAACGACATAGACACATGGCAACCCTGCTTTTACATTGGAATATAACCAGAATACAACCACTTGGCAAACAGCTGAGTCAAGTCCCGTTTTGCAAAGAGACACATTGCAGACAAGTTGTGCTCACTGGTACAGACTGATTGTTGGCAAAACTGCAGTCAGTGTAAGTGGAACAGCAGTTGTCTGGGGACAGGCTGCCTTCCACCAGGCAACCTGTGCAATCGCCTTGCAATTGAAAGTGGTTGCCCAGAGGTTGAGGGTGTGGCTGCCCGGTGACTGCATTGAAAAAATTGAAAAAAATTTGAAAAAATTCAGTGCAAAATAGGCACAAACACCCTTTTGGCACCACACTTTGCTGAATTCCTTTCCTCTTTGAGTTCTGTGTTTTTGACTGCAGTGTACATGAGAAGTAATATAGAGTGGAACATAATTGATTAAACTCATGTATAGGTGCTAACAGAGTTGGAAGTCAATTAATAATTCGAGGAAAGGGAAAAAAAACCAAAACTTTTTACATAGCTTATGTTTGGGTTTATAACTTCTAGAAATGGGAATTGTAGATGGTGGTGTGTGCAAAAGGATGCATCATAGGCTCCAGTCTATTTCATGTCATCAAAAATGTTGTTGTAGGAGTATGAGGATAAGAGAACGAGCTAGTTCTGTTTCCTAATAGACTATAAAAACCCAGCTTGTTGCAATCATTGGCCTCAAACTTTGATTGTTGTTTCTTCTTATAGTTTTAACAGTTCAAAGCAAGAACTGATGGAGCAACATGACAGATGGTATCCAAAATGTGGTGTTAATTGAGATATCTGCCATGGAGGTTACGTGATTTAATTCATAATGAAAAACTCGACCTGGGTTTATTTCTGGTTTCACTGTCTCACATGGAATTGATCCTCTAACCTTCTCTCACAACAAGAGTTTGTTATGAGAGTACCAGTTACTGTTCTAACCTCAAGCCTTTCATTCTAGCATGCCGACAGTAGCATTTGCTCTCTTTTAAAATTCATACTATTTCTTTTAACACAATAGGTCCTTGAGCAGCTGTTGCAAAGATCAGATCGCTTTCAATTTTAAAAACATTCGCTTGTATTAGCCTAAGAAATAGGCAGTGTTTGGTATTTCCTAGTAGAAATAACGCCAACTGAATGACACTTTTGAACCCTTTAAGTACTTCTATCAAGCAAATACCTGCCTGACAGAAACTGAAAGTATAACAAGGGTGAACCTCAGTCTCCCCCTTTGTCTGCTTTTTCTTTGAAGAAGTGAGTGTTTTTTGCCAGTGGAGTTTCCACAGTAATGGCCGATTCCCACTAAACTAAATTATTACCAAATAAAAAATTACTTATTTAAGTTTAGTCTGGGTACTTGTAGTTGCATTAAAAACATGTCATACTTTGCTTGGATGCTGAAGCATTCTATACAGCTGCTCTGCTAAAGCCTGTTCTCAGCTCTGGGAAATATGAAACAGGGCCTCAGATGAGCAGGGCAGCAGTTTAATCATTAGGCCTGATGGATGAAGGCCTGTGCTGGGCAAAGGAGGAGGAAGAAAGGAATGGAGGAGGAGGAACATTAGACAAGAAGGATGGTGGGGGAAGGAGGGTAAGTGGGAAAGAAAGAGTGGTTGAGAAAGATTTACAGGAGATGCGATGGAGGTAGAGCGAAGGAAAGAAGGATGAACAGAGGACGAGATGCAGGCGGCCGCAGAGGAGGATCCGTCTAACAAATTACCTTCTCCTCCATTACAAAGGCTGTCAACCTGGATGCCTCTGTCAGCTCTCATACACACTGGTGCCTGTCTCAGTTGTGCACTCTTTCACATACACAACGACCTATAGGCACAACCTCACTCACCCGCACGAACCAACACATACATATGACTTACACTTGTTTCACCGCTTTCTCAGAGATGCATACGCACAAACTCTACCTCCTGTTAACAGGTGATAAAGGAGCTTGTCATCGCAGCGATGCCGACTGCAGCTGTAGTAACGTCACTGCAACTCCTGGGTGAGTCAGACAGAAGTGACTGTAGCTGTCAGCTGTGCATGTTTTATAGCAGGCTGTTGTAAACTGGGCTGTTAAGACTGAATGTGTGGCTGGTTGGCTGACTGACTGACTGACTCAAGCACTTCCTCACTGGCTGGCTCACAGGTTGACTGGCTGACTAGCAAAGACATTATAATCGTTCTTCTCCATTGTGTCACTCCACGCAGTACATGTAGGCCGTGTACATCGAGGGTACCCCCCTCCTCCCACCACCAGCACCACCACCGCCCCTGTACACACTATCAGCCAAAGAAGATACCTATTTACTGTTTTTAGATTCTCACCAAACATACACAAAATATACGTTATAGTTAATGAATTTGGAATTTTTTCCATAAAACTCATTTCTTACTGTGTACTGTAGTGGTAATTTAAAAAAAAAGACAAAAACAGGGAGACAAAAATACAATTTAACTGTTTCTATTTCAGCCCAGTTTACTTGAAATGTCAGTCCAATTTCTCTCTATAATATTCATGGAAGTGTGAAGTTATATAGTCAAGCTGTCTGTTGACAATGTGCCAAAAAGACCTTAGGAGAAATATGCCAGTGCTTTAGATAGGCAGTACACCACTTTGATTACCTTTCTCCTTTGCCCCTTTAGTTTGCAGTGTAGACTGTGCAATCGCTCACATGTCACTGGGCCTCGAGACCAAAGCGCTGCTTGATCTGTTTCCCAGCTGCACTCTGGCACACTCATTGGAGAGATGCCCAGTCCGGAGCCAAATCCCAATGTCCATATTCACAGACTCATAGATTTTGAGGCACGTTTCTGCTAAAACTGCAAGGGTTTAGGCTTGTCCCACTGGCCAACTGATAAGCGCACAAGGACTCTCAGACATTTTGAGCCCTTCATGCCCACTTTCTTGAAGTCTGGACTTTGCCCCAGTTTAAAGCTTTATGAGATATAAAACATAGGAAGCCCAAAAGCATTTAAATAGAAAAACAAGCATGGAATGAGTGAACAAACCTGGAAGAAAAAGCTTTGAAAACATGAAATCAGAAGAATGAACCATATTCTATATTTTTTCTTTAACAGTTTTTTCCTTAATAATGATCTTATGACAAATATCTGTAAACTAATCATTGTGAAGAAACAACTGTCTCTAATCTACTCTTATAAAGCTATGAGCATGGAAGACCTTCTAATCAGCCACTTGGTCCCTCAAGGTCATTGGCCATAATGAAAATAAAAAAAATAAAATATAAAAAGTTCACAAACCCACAATAACACGAAACACGTTTAGCACTGTCAGGATAAAGTCACCTGATATGCTGTTTAAGTGCTGTCAGATTTCTAGTCACACCATAATCAGCCCTTATGAACTCACCCACTCACTACAGCTGTCCACACAGGGGACCTAAATTAAGTGTGACAGGGTTTAGTGCTTAGATCTGAGGCTGGAAATGGGACTGGACCAAGCACTCCAATCATCAGACCTGTGTTGCTGCTGTGTTTATTTGCAATATAACATCATTCAGGACAGCTGTGAATTGATGTGAGCAGATCACTACTGTGTCTCTCATTAGTTTTTATACTTTGATAATTTCGTTGTTGTAAGTCTTTGGGCTGAACTGTACTTTAACGAGGCACTCACTTAACTACCTGGGGACTGGGCCAGGATTAGTTTAAGCGAGTGCCTCATTAAACTACAGTTCAGCCCACAGAGGTACAAAGAGAAGGGTGTTTCTGCCAGTTTATTTCATTTAGGTAGGGAGTACAGTTGCTTTTACTTTGTTTCTTTTGCATATTTTGTTCTAGAAGTTAAATAGCAGCTCTGTTTGAGTCACCTTTTGGTTTTATTCTTTTCTTTAGCAACACCCACACACCCTTTTTAAAATTAAGTTTGACTTTTTGTTTACCTTCTGAAAATCTCTGAAACAGCAATATCCATCTGGTTTTATGGTACTTCTCTCTAGCAAAACTTTGTTGCAACATTTTGGGGAAAAAAAGGTTCAGTAACTTTTAGTGAAACTTTTAGTAAAATGTAGGAAATACATTTACTGGTAAAGTTTAATATCTCAAAATACACAAAACAACATAAATAAGCACTTAAATATCATATCAGTAGAAATGCTTGTTGTTACTAAGACTGACACAAATGAATATTGGATAATATTATGGCAACCATATAACATAATTTGAACAAAACTGAAGTTAAAAAAAAAGTGGACTGTGTTGACAGCTTGCCTGTGTTTTTGTTCTGACAAATGAAAAAGTTTATGACTGATGAGTGAAAAATCTGGCTTTTGTGTAGATATGACTTTGAGATTTAAGATGCAATGCAGGCAGTGATTGTCAAATGCAAACACATTAATGCTGGTGGTGCCATGTTGCTGAAAAGATATAAATAAACATAAACACACAGGAGACGTGGACTTCTTTGTTAGGGTTAGAAAACGATTATGGTTTGAGTTTATATGCACCCCTTCCCAATGCCGTCTACATGCTAGAAATCTTAATTTTCTAGTTTATCAAGGTGACAAGTCTGGAAATTTTACATGCACAGCAAGAGGTTTTCTGTGTAACCTGGATACAGAAGGGTACTTTCTAACCATATCTATGGGAGTCATTCCAACTGATGATGGGCATTTATTGGGTAGGTAACAGTGACCATGCCATCATGTATGCTTGATTTGACAAGCAGGTGATAATAGCTCTGATACATACACTATGTTGCCACAAGTATTCACTCACCCATCCAAATCATTGAATTCAGGTGTTCCAACCACTTCCATGGCCACAGGTGTATAAAATCAAGCACCTAGGCATGCAGACTGCTTCTACAAACATTTGTGAAAGAATGGGTGGCTCTCAGGAGCTCAGTGAATTCCAGCGTGGTACCGTGATAGGATGCCACCTGTGCAGTAAATCCAATCATGAAATTTCCTCGCTACTAAATATTCCACAGTCAACTGTTAATGGGATTATAACAAAGTGGAAGTGATTGGGAACAACAGCAACTCAGCCATGAGGTGGTAGGCCACGTAAAATCACAGCAGAGTCAGCCGATGCTGAGGCGCATAGTACACAGAGGTCGCCAACTTTCTGCAGAGTCAACAGCTAAAGACATCCAAACTTTATGTGGCCTTCAGATTAACTCAAGAACAGTGCTTAGAGAGCTTCATGGAATGGGTTTCCATGGCCAAGTAGCTACATCTAAGCCTTACATCACCCAGCGCAATGCAAAGCGTCGGACGCAGTGGTGTAAAGAACGCCGCCACTCTGAGTAATTTTGGCAATATAGTGTATAATCTACAGTCAAATCTGAGGCCATCTGTCCAACAGCTAAAGATTGGGTAAAATCATGCTACAGGACAATGATCCCAAGCCCACTAACAAATCTACAACAGAATGGCTGAAAAAAAAAGACTTTGCAATAGGCACTTACTGTCCAGACATCAGCCTGACTGAAATGCTGTGACGGGACCTTAAGAGAGCTGTGCATAAAGAAATGCCTGCAAACCTGCAAACCTGCACACCTCAGTGAACTGAAGCAATGGTGTATAAAAGAGTGGGTCAAAATTCCTCCACAATGATGTGAGGCTAATAAAGTCATACAGAAAATGATTACTTCAAGTTGTTTCTGCTAAAGTTGGTTTGGCAAGCTGAGGGCGTACTTAGTTTTTCACAGGACTGCATAGAGTCCTATGAAAACTTTCATGTAAGATGTACTTAACTCTCTTTTCATTTACAGAATGAATGTATTTAAATTTCATACTATTTATCTACATCTCCTGACAGCTTATGTCTGCATCAAAATTTTCATAACAGTAGAGACTTAAGGCAACGGGACTCACTGCTTTTTCATTACTTGATGATGACTTATTTATTATTGTGTGCACAGAGATTATACACAAGCATTATAAACAGTAATCACAGTAAGTCAGGTACTATAAAACACTTCCCTAACAGCTTTAGCCAAATGTAGCTGATAATTAAATATGCTAACAGGGTAAGAAAGATTCTTCACTCTGAAGCATCTATGTAAAGTATGCACATTCACCCAGTCACTCACCTAATAAGTCAGCCCTCTGTGTCTCATTAAAGAGGTCTTGCTGATCATTGCAGGCATTTACATTTAGTCTAAGTCTTCAGTCAGTCTGCTTACAGTACACCATTATATGCCTCACTGGCTTCATTGTAGCTGACAAGGGAAGCAACTTTCAGATATTGGCACATTTGAACTGGAATTGACGTTGAAACATTCAGTGACTGTTGGGTTTGTGCAGAAAGCAGGACATAAAAGAAAATGTGCCAGATTACATTTTTTTATATTCCCAGAAATATATTTCTGACCTTAGATGTCTACAGTATTTGTATTTGCATGTGCTTAATTTATGTAGTTAGTGGAGATACAGTAAGGACACAGTGGAAAGAGAGCATGTAAGGTATGTTTGCACTTTCATTTGAAATTTCCCAACTTAATTAGTTGGAAACACCACAAATCATTGTTTAAGAATATAGAATATACGGCACACTGTATAAAGAGAATGTTTCCAATTTTAGACCGTCCCTGTAATTCTAGTGAAGTTATATAAGCCACTGTTGTTTTAGAATTACAACCATCTGTCAATTAAAGCAATAAAGATCTGTGTTTGTTGTATGTTTGTTTAGAATGTTTTCATTAAAGGTGAGAATCTATAATTCCAATTAGGCACTCACAGCACTTTGGATTTTAAGGTGGAACTAAAGAATGGAACTAAATGACTCCCAAGCGCTAAATTTTTCATGACATCTTAACCAAACTGTCCCCAAACCGGGCCTAAAATAACTTACCTCCAGGGAGTGGGCCGATTTAATTACATGCCCTGTACCTTTCTGTTTTCACACATTAAGTTCACGTGCTTTGAGCCTGATGTGGAAGTCCAAAAGAATCATTGTGATTAGAATTAACATTTGCAAGCATGATTATTTGTGCATGGATGTGTATGATTGCTTTTTAAAACTTGGGTCATGTATCTATAATATATTATATGTATATTACGTATGGAAATAACTGTATATAATGAAAGCATTGCAGTTCTCAGCACTGTATATTTGTTACTACAAGAGCCATAGCAGTGTGTGAGTGTAGACATACTGAAAAGAGGAGAGCAGAGGAGAGCTAGAGAAACACTAAAAAAAAAAAGTGTAGCCAGAGAGGTGAGAGTAAGAGTTCATGATAAGATGGATTGTGAGGTCTGCATTATGCAGGTGTCTGGTCATCCTTCAGTGACTTGTGCCCTCCATAACAGGTGGCAGAAACACTGACTTGTGGGTCCCTGCATCATAATAGTAGCAATACATTTTAATGATCCAGGATCCCTAGATGACTGATTATATTTAACTTTATAACCAGGCTGAAAGGTTAAAAGATTTGGGCCAGAGCCTTCTCATGGAGCTGCTGTAGATTTGTCATAGGCTCTGCTGTATTTGACATATCCCACCTCAAAGATATAACTACACATTGCAGAGACACCACATCACACCTTCCAACATTTAACTTTTTTTTTTCACGCTAAAGCTTTCCTTTCCTTAAAATAAGTCATGAATTATAACCAAGAAACAATGACTGATGTGTTCAGTGATTCTGGTGTCACTACACTGTGAGTGAAATTATGGGATATTTTCTTCTCTTTTTACATTTGTGTTGCACTTTGTAGATGGTCCCTATGAACTTGCCTCAAACCTGGTTGCAAATAATTCTACTCGGTTCAATTTTATTTACATAGCAGCATGACTGTCATCTTAAGGTGCTACACAGGGAGACCAGTGTTTTATGTTAAGCTTGAAGAACGGCTTGTTTTGATTAAAATTAGTTTAGCTCACTGTCTACCTCACTATGGTTGGAAAAGAGTTTTGTGTTTTAGCAATGTTTCATTTATGATTTATTGATCTGGAATAACTCTGAATATTTCTTCACTTTGCTGGACATGTGGGCCAACGTACTATTATTTATTTAGGTGTGTTTAAAAGTCTGGGTCTCGACTGTATCTACACAGTTGAAATGGTGTAACAACAAAAACAACAGAAACAGAAAGTAGCAGGTCTTTATTAACAGCAGGTTTGTACTGGAGGCAGGCCTTTATTTCTTCTTCCCTCTGATAAGTACTATTGCCCACAGTAGCTAGTCAGTTTTCCACTGTAAGACCTCTATTTTTTGTAAGGATCATTTTGGTATCCACTTCTTTTATGTTATGTTAACTGTTATGTTATTGTATGGTGCTGGTAATACCAAACTCAAACAGAATTCAAAACTTTCTGTGTGCATTTCAAATTAAAAGCCTTCTAGCTTTTCATATAACACAAGACTTTCATCTCCTAAAAGGGCTTTTATTGAGAAACATTTAAAAGAATATCCCACCAGGAAGCACCGAGGTCCTAATTAATGAATCTAACATAACAAAGAACAACAAAGTGTAGACAAAGTGTAGACAGTAGCAATGTGTATTATATGGCCACCGGTCTGTATTTAAAGGTTATCTTTTATTTGTTCTAGTCGATCACAAACCTGGCAATCATATTTCATTCAGCAGTTAACTTTTCAGCCTGCCTGCACAGAGAGCAGCTGTGGACATGCCCTTTGAATCAGGCTGGGGTGTCAGATTTCAGTGACAGATTGGTGAAATTGTATTTAATGGGAGGATAGATTATGTTTCATAGATAATCTGACAATTGATGATAAAGTTTGAGACTTGAGGCTCATGCAAATCAAGAGTTTCCTCGGAGAGACAGCAACATGGGAGAAACCATGTAATAATGATGTATGTGTGAATGTATGCACCACGTGGAAACTATGATGGTCACGTTTGCCTACTTGCATTTTCTTTTACAAATTTATTTCACTGGTAGTGACTACTGACACCAACATATGTAGAAGAGACATTTTCACAAGGGACAGCTGCTAAGCTGTGAGTTCTTCTGGTGGTGACCGGTCAGTGAAGACAACTTGTCTGATTTCATTGACACTTTTTCCCTCTTCCCACTTTCCCTCTTTTTAATTTCATTAAAATCATTATTTTGTCACAGCTAAGATAATAACAAAAACAATAAGACAGGAACTAATTCTTAGTTTATTAAGCAAAATGCCAAGATGTTTCCAAAGTTAAGGAAAGTATGCTGAAGTACAGTGCCTTGCAAAAGTATTCATACCCCTTGAACTTTTCCACATTTTGTCACATTACAACCTTAAATGCATCTTATTGGGATTTTATGTGATAGACCAACACAAAGTAGCGCATAATTGTGAAGTGGAAGGAAAATTAAACATAGTGTTCAATTTTTTTTTTTAACAAATACAAATCTGAAAAGTGTGACATGCATATGTATTCAGGCCTCTTTACTCTGACACCCCTAAATAAAACCCAGTGCAACCAATTGCCTTAAGAAGTCACCTAATTAGTAAACAGAGTCCACCTGTGTGTATTTTAATCTGTTTTTAATCTAATCTATAATTTAATTTATCTAAGTATAAATACAGCTGTTCTGTGAAGCCCTCAGAGGTTTGTTAGAGAACATTGGTGAACAAACAACATCATGAAGACCAAGGAACACACCAGATAGGTCAGGGATAAAGTTGTGGAGGAGTTTAAAGCAGGGTTAGGTTATAAAATCATATCCCAAG
>VVAS01031334.1:5039-18618 GCA_015103295.1 Ptychochromis oligacanthus
ACTGTGTAGGGGGTAGCCTGAAGTCAACATCTGAAATAGACACCATGAAACCATAGCTAAATGTTCTGGTGGTGCCATCACTGTTGCAGAACATGTCACTGTGGTAATGATGAAAATGGGGGAGAATCTTGCTGCAGACTACTTTTTCTTCCAACATTAAGATTATAAAATGGTCTATTTTAACTCTAATCAAGATATTTTCCTAAACTTAACCAAGTAGGTAGTTTTGCTTCCCAAATATGGCAGGGCTACACAGGATGTAAACTTGTTTCATTGCAATTCCATATGACAAATGCCAGTGTTTTATAGCACCATTGTCCATCCTGCTTTCTAATGTAGACTCATGGATTTTTTGCGTAGATGGATTTAGCCACCCACTGGATGGTGAAGTCCCATTATGAAACCTTGAGCTGAGCATTCTTCTGGTACCATCTTGGTGTTTTAAAAACCATATGTAATGAGCAAGGAGTTGATATGACTCTGAAACTAGACACTCATTGGCTAATGACTTGTCAATCGCAAAACATAAGCCAATGAGCATGCCCTGGATAATCCTCCTTTCTGACACTTAGAATGAAAGCAGTTTATAAAATGGACTTAATGTTCTACTCGCTATGACCCAAAATGAGTAACTGAGTCCATATACTCATCAGGAAAGTTTCTACTGAGGTTAGGGCTGAGGGCCTTTTTTCCAAAAACCTCTAAAGGACTGAAAGTGGCGCAACCACAGGTCTCACCCCCTGCTGGCCATTAAAAAGAATGCAAGTTTAAGGCACTTCTGCATTGCCTTCACTTTTTAGACCAGGAAGCTACATCTATCCCCTATACTGTCTATTGTTTGATCACTTCCTCAATATGTTTGTAAGGTGAACATGGCTCAGGTAGGCTGTCCACTCCATGCACAAAGATTTTCTTGACCAAGACACTGAAACCAATGTTGAGCTGAGGGCGGACACCTTGTTTCATAGCTTGGCCACAATATTTTTTCTTTACTTACTCCAAAGACTGATTAACAGCTCCAGGGTTGCAACTAAAAGAATTAAGCTGAAATTGTTTTCAGGCCTAAATAAATAATCCCAGAATGAAACACCACTTTTTTGTTAACTGGTTGCAGCTCTTAGAAATACTGTGGGTAATCAACAGCAAAAAGAATCACAAGCAGCCATTTGCTTCACTTTAAAGGGTCACAATCAAATAAAAATAAGAAACCAGTGACTTTATTTCACTTTAATATGGTCATTTGAATTCTTTCCTTATTTTTCTTTTTTATTTAATATTGTGAGAGGCGTTTCCACTGAGTGTTACTAAGGATGCTAACCAATGTTTTCTTGCAGTACAACAATAGTATTTTTTCCATCTGGTAACAATATCTCTTTGTGGGGTAGGTCTGTGCCACCCTGTTGGAACTCCGTGTGACAAAGCTTGAACTACATAAGGAAAAAAAATACTCATTGTAACTGGAAGAAACTGCCACAATGTCATGCCCTTGAGAGACAGAAATGATTGCTGCATGTGGCCCCCACATCATTGACAGGCGTTTGCTGACAATAGCAGGAACAAAGACCTTGCAGACGGCCAGAGTGGTCTTTGACTCTCCTTTTCCATTACCACATGGCAGTGGGCCAATCCCACAAGACAGTGCAGGGCCATCCACAAAGGCAAGGCTCTGTTTACAATGCAGGGATATGCAGCACAGGAGGATGCCTACAGTAGTTGCGGGAAACAATTATGACTGATAGTTTGTGTGTGATTACATCTTGATGTTTTGTCAAAGTGCAAAAACTGTAGGAGTGTATCATGTTGCTCCATTTGGCGCAATCACACAAGCACCCAGACCTTCCACACAACAAAGCGATGCCTTTCAACAGAAAAAAAAAATGGGAAGGTCCCACAAAGACTGACACTTAGGCACTAAACTGGATTATGGATAATATGCTGCATTAGATGTGGTACATTTTTGAGTTGCAGTCATGTCACTACGGTTTCACAGTATGGGGTGTGAGCCAGTATGTTATAAATATTGACAGAGGACACAAAGAGTGAAACAATCCCACTGACAGGGTGGCCTGGTTTGAGAGAATATAGATCTCAAAGGATTTAAAGATGCTGAACTGTTTTTGACTGTTAATATAGCAAATTAGTGTTGAACATTTAGGATACTTCTGCTGGAAGTATATCCTCTTTTCAATTTTTAAGTTAAACCTGAGGCAGTCTGCCCCACTCTCTTAATTGACTGTGCAAGAGGCCCTTTATCCTGACCACACGGGTCCGGTTCACAAAATATTCATTGTATTACAAAGTGATATAAAACATTCATAAACAATCCCCAACTGAACTTGGTGTCTTCGCCTGGGAAGGCTGCTGAGCAGTAGTTCATAACGCATACTGATGGATTGGGGTTATTTTGTCTTTGAACTCTTCTAGCAAATCTTACTGAGCATACTAATACAGCTCATTAACATATTTGGTTATGGGGAGCACATAAAACATAGCAAGACAGAGCTAGCCGTCAGTGCTCCCAATGTCTATACGATTTGGTGTGTCACCGGTACATAAGAGCAGGTATTATCTTCCAGGAAAAAATGAGGGGGTTTCTGTTTCTGCCACTTAGTGACTAGAGGTTAAACCAAAGCAACTAACAGCAATGAGATCACTACCTCCTTATATCATCATCATTTATCAAAATAACCCCTGATACCAAGGTATAAACTCTTATGCTGCAGTCACACTAGGGAAAACAGTGGCATGACTCTGTCTGAGAGTGACTGCAGACAGTCTTAGCTGGACCACTATTCATGAGACAGGTTGCCTCCCACCAGGCGACCTATGCTGTCACCTTGTGATCAAAAGTGGTTGCCCAGATGTTGAGGGTGTTGCACGCTCAACCTCTGTGCAACCACAGAGGACACCACAATTACTTGCAATCTGTTGCCGAATGCAAAAAAATTAAATGCAAACACCAGGCAACCACCGATTTTTCCTAGTCACAAGAAGGTTGCTACCCTATGTGTGACTGAGCCATAAGCAGATGCATTGTAATGTTACAAAGCAGTACTCCTGTGATATGATTGGTGTGAGTGGCAACTTGAGGCCAAGATATCCTGACTTTCTTTGCCTTGTATGAGTAAAGAACATTTGTTACTTCAGTTTTCATTTAACTCAGTACCATGTTTTTTAGGCATTAAGTGCTTGGTATTGATTCAGCAATATTATTACAGTTATTTCGTAAACTTTTCAGAACTCTCACCAGACTCACTTATCATACATCTCTTTATACAAGATAAGTAGTGCTACTTTTAAAAAACTAAGCTGACCTTTGTTATGCAATATGCCCCTTTAAAACCCACCCAGCACACGTTGTCACTTATACAGAAATGACCATTACATCCATGGTACACAAGTGCAAGTGCAATAACACACTGTTGTGAAATCATTGATTATTTTTGTGTGGAAGCTCACCGCAGACTGTATGTTAAAAACTGCCAAAGGAGCTGCCAATTTTGCTCTAAACACAACGATGTGTTACAGCAGTGATTCTTAAACTTTGGGGTTGGATCCCCTGTGGATCCAATCTACTACCGTGGATTAATGGCAAAATATAAAGTGAAATTTAATGTTACTGTATAGGGAAAATAAACTTTGCTGATGTCAGTGTGCTCACCTCAGTCATATTCATTATTTCAATAAAATTAATTAGTAGGTTTCCTCAGCAACAACAACAAAAATATTTCTATTTTCTGCTTTTATGCCATCAAAAAATAAAATTAATCACAAAGTGTAGTCTAAACCTCATAACATGAGCTTGGCTTTTACGGTATGTTTGCATTCAAGTGAAAAATTACAATACAAAAAGTCTTGGTCATTATTTATCACACATGTGATTTTCAGTTTTCATTATACCCACAGCTGTTATACAGGTAGAAAATAAAACACAACATCTAAATTCCAGCCATCAAAAGGTTTAGGTATTGCACCAGTACACAGGGTTTCCAAGAAATTGCAGGAGAACAAGCCTGAGCTTCGCTGACAAAGCAAACTGTCAGAAGGTACAGCACTCTGTTAAATACAGGCTGCAGCACCTTGTGTAGCCCCAGATAGGCCAAGACAAGCCCTCTACTCCTTTCTGAGGACCCAGCTAACTCGGGCCGACATCGGCACTACAGCAGCCAGAGGGCTTTAACTTCAGCTGCTGACACAAGCTGGAGTGCTGCCATTATGCCTCAGGGGGGAAAATCCTACCCCCTTGCTGACGGAGAGCAGACTCAGAGAGGATAGAGGGGACATTAGCAAGTGTCAAGATGGAGAGCTGATCCAAGCACAGTGGCAAATGGAGTGAGAGGAAAGTGATTCAGCCCGACATGTGATGATGTGCCTGGCAAAATGTCTCTTTCTTTGAAAGTGATATAAAGACTTGTGTCAAAGTCACTTGTGTCACTTTCTTTGGTCAAAGATCAGGCCGGCAAAATGTGGTTGATATGAATGCACTTAATGTCATATCTAACCTGTGCCAGGGAACGTTTCTGATTTGTTCTAAATCTAAAGATCAGTAATTGCAACCGGTATAAATGCAAGCTGGATGTATATGATGCTAAGTGAACTAATTCTGTACAGCTCTTAGTACAGAGCTGTAATGGTTTGACTGGTGCTCAGCCCAGTCAAACCATTACAACTGAATAAGTCTGTTTTGATATCACTCTGTACCTCCTCTTCCTCAGAAATATACCAGTACAGAGTGCACAGTCAAGGCTTTGTCTTCCGCCTGGATGTGCATTAAGGTAATTAAAATAACTCAAGGACTGAGCTCACCAGACCCATTATTTCCTGAGTCAGGCAGCTGCCTTCAATCTTAACAATGGGATTGTCTTGGATATGGAAAGAAATCTATTTCTTGTCTAATTAATAATCTCAAATAAGAGGATGTTTCATGGACTATGTCTGAAATTCATGAGGTAGGTGAACAGAAATACCTGCATTTAGATTTCTGCTCATTATGCTTTCAGTAGTGACATTAAGTGAGAGCAGCAGCAAATTAGTTTCAGGTACCTGGTGTTTAGCAGTATTAGCAACTTCAAATAATGCATGCAGATGGTCAAAGCTAAAGGTAAAACCAAAAGATTGACAATATACACAGCAAAGTGATGAAAAATCTAACAAGAGTATCTTTAACAATCAGCCAGAACATGATGGGATTCTATTTTTTTTTTTTTTTTACCCCAATCAGAATAAACAGGTCTAAACCTGCAAACCTCCAAATCTTTCACAAAGGTGGAATAATCCTTTTCATAAACCAGTCAGAAGAAAAAAAAAATATGCAGTGTAAGTAGCTCTCTCCAGAATAACAGCTTCCCAGCTGAGCTGCTCCTCTGCAGAGAGCTACTCTTTAATATCTAAAGGAAAACAATAATGGCAACTACCGCACTGAAAAAAAAGGAAGCTGATCAAACATTTGAGATAAGGTGTGGATGAAGGCAAACAGACCCCCCGTTTATTTTCAGTTAAAATAAATCTCATTTAACTAATTTAAATTGCTGACAACTAGTTTTAGTGGCGGTGGTGCAACATAACTTTAAGCAAATGATCAGATGTTTTCTAATTCTATGTTCACGGTAGTAACACTTTATCTCTTTAATTCGTAGGGAGTCTAGACAGGCTTGTACATTTTACCTTTTACTAAAGAAACTGATATTTACTAGTGAAGGTGTTCATTTCTTGTAGTAATAATTTAAAAATCCAAAAAACACATTCCACTGTACTTCTCTATTATCTTCACAGGTAAGAAAGTGTTCTTCACTTACTTGGCATTCGCATAGTATTTATTGCTTAACACTGCTCATTTCAGCACCTTCTAGTCTACTGGGTAGACTAGAAGTCTTCATATTGCTGAGTTGTGATCAGCTCACATCAAACACTCATACAGCAGCAGGCTTTATTCACGATTCCACTGCCCTTGAAAATTCTATTATAGAAATCCATTTGGTGGACTGAAATGACTTATTCCCTGAAGCTTTTGAACCTCTGCAGAACTGGTCAGACCTGCAGACGTGTGGCAGGTTCCCACTCAGACATAATGACAAGTCCATGCTGCAAAGTGACAGGTCAACACTTCGCCTCCCTGTAGAGAGGTCACACGGAAGGTGGTGACACTTATCATCTCTTCAGATGTCGTCAAATGCCCGTCGTGGACAGACATGCAATCAATACAGCTTGACAAATGATGGAGGTGTAAGGAGGTGGCTGAAAGACATGCTGGCTCTATGATAACCCAGGTTAAGACAATTTTTTTAAGAAACTGTGATGGCTTGTATCATTAAGTCTCGACACATTCATTAAGTATAAAAATAACAGCTTGTAATTACACATATCGGATCTATTACAACTCTTTCCTTTGAGGTTTTCCTTTATTAAAGGGGCTGTGGGTTTAAAAGTCCTGAAGGTCTGTGGCTAAAATTGCTGCTGTTAAATTTGCGGGGTCAGAGCCTGATATGTGATGTTTTTATTTGGCAAAACCACTTAAAGGTTGCTAATGACGATGTTGTGACCATCACTCGGAATATCTACAGTGCATTTAAGGTCAGTAAGTTCAGTTTACTCAGGCTTTTACTCTAAAGGAATCGTAGAAACAGAGGTAAAAATATCCAACCTGTTCTGATTCCCAGGCACCAGACTGGGATGTCATTAGTTATCAGTTGTATACATATCACCAGTAGGGGCCATCTTCTACCTGTCTAAGTAGGCTCCTGTCATCCATTGTAATTGGTGAAACAAAGAGAACAACACAAATTATGTAGGAGCAGTTATGCGACACTGTGGTAAGCTTGCAAATGTAACTTTGTAACATGTGCTTTCTATTGTAAAAGTGTGTATTCTCACCCAGACTGTGTGTTTTTTGGGGATTTTTTTTCCTAACACTAAAAAAGTAGTTTTGGTGCCTAAACTGAAGCACGTAGAAACACAGGTAAACAACAAGGGAAAACAAACACAAAAAAAAATAGTCAAAATTGGGTCTTAAATGTGTCACAGTTTCAACTAACATGGATTACACCTCTGCCACCCTTCCAGCCTCCTACTGGCAAAGGTGTAAAGAAAAAGAGAAAAAGATTTTGTAAATTTTGCTTTCTCTCTGTGTTTGCTTAGATTAGGCATCAAAACCATTTGGAGGTTTAGGAAAAGCTCAGAATATACTTGTTAGCAATATTATTGCCTCTCTATTGCCACAACTAGTGCTTCAAGGCACCGACACTAAAGTAAACCCTGTGCATATCACACCCCAGCAGCTTTGACAAAATGGCATTTGACACCCCTGGAATGAGAACAGTCTCAGACATCACAGAGGTAACATAACCTACTCCACAAAAGGCAAGCAAAGTGGCACAAGGTGCTAGAGTCATGCCTGATGAGAAGTTTAGTGCAGCTTGGATTTCTTGGTGAAATAGTAAAGTATAACTTTAAAGCAGTGTTTTGCTGTCCTCCACATATGAAAGCCTATTTCACTTTCCCAGGCACCAGATGTGGATATACAAGTGGGCTCATTTGATACAAAAAAATTCAACCAACTGTGATGTCACTGCAGTAAATTGAGAGATTAAAGCAATGGGGTTCAGCAAAAAACAAGATTTCTAGGAGATGTTCACTGCAATAGAACAGCAAATGTAATTTTATAGTTATCACCTCCCAAAGAATACAACACAACATTTAACTTAAAACCCTTTTCAGATGCCATTTTTCCATCTATAGTTAGCTGGACTGTTCAGAATCACAAAGCAGCGCCACACAGAAATGACTTTTTTTGTTTAAAATGAACAGCACCTTAGTTGTATTTCATTCCCAGTCTCTCTCTTTCTCCACTTGTTCCATGTAATCTTTCTTCTGTCACTACTTAATAAAAGGTATAAAACACTCCCAAAGAATGATAAAAAGTCCCAGATTGTGGCCTACCCAGGGGGGCACTATTCTGTGAAATTAGAGCTTGTGAGTAAAATACCGTCAACCTTATTTTTCTTTTGCACTTAAAGACAAAGTAAGCAATAAATTCCATAATTTTAAATACCACCTGCCCCCCGAAAGTAACACCAGCAAGATACTTTTGCCTGCTGATTCTTCACATCTATTTCACATGTTGATAGACTCCTATTGAACTTTACTGGACTAACCTGCACAATGGAAAATGACCCTAAAGGGTGTCCAGTATATTAACAGGCTGAGGAGACACATCATATAATGAATGATGTTATTAAAAATATCACATGCAATATGTTTCCTAAATAAACAGGTCAAAGCCAGAAAAAATATTTCTCTGCAGTCTGGTGGCACAGATTTGAATCCAGGAACCAATCTTGCTACCAACTTCCTAATGTCAATTAAATGTTAGTCTGAGGGAAAATGGCAAAGGAAGCAATGAGTCACGGTTGATATTTCTCTCGGGGAATCTTACACATGGTGAACGTGGTTATGATGGCCTCACACCCACTCGCATACGGGGCCATATTAGTCTATAAAGTTAAACTGTACTGCTAACTGTGAACTGACAGACCCATGTCAACTGCTGTGCTGCTGTTATTAAAGCACACACAGTGTGTTGTTATTGAATGGGGTTAGTGATTTAAAGCATTGTGCTGCAGAGTGGGAGACATCACTACAGTGATCATGAATCTGTGCACCTCTCCATGTGCAGCTGTCCAGATGCTGGCCTGAAAACAGCCACGAAGACTGAAGATTAATGTATGGTCTGACACACAGAAATTAATCAAGGGCAGCAGTACAGTGATCACAGTATCTGTTTCCAATCATAAAGTGTATTCCTGCCATAACAGTGTTAAAGACGGAAAGTATTTGGTGACCTCATTCCAGCAGGCAGGGAAAGAACGTAATATTGAGCTTTATTTTTATTTGTCCTTCCCTTTTCCCCATTTTTTTTTTTTTGTTTCTGTAATTTACGGTTGACTTTAGTTTTAATTTAGTTTTATTATTTTTTTTTTCTTTTTTACTTCACTCTCTGTATTAAAAGATCAAAAGACAGTGAGGTTATCATTGTAAAGTAAGGTAACTTATCAACCAGCTGCCATTTATTGTAGCTTCCACTCTGAGGCTGCCCAGTTGTAATCCAGCTCTAAATAAAAAGAACTGTTACTTGCAGAGAGACCACTTGTTACCATTTTTACTTTCTGAAACATTATGTGGTCTGCTTAGTGAAATGCCAAGCAGATAATGATGTATAGTGATAGAAAGATTCCAGTGGGCAGTTCTGGACTTGAACTGGCTTGTGAGGGAAATTGTACTGGTGGCCTGTCTATGGTGTATCCTGCCTCTTGCCTGTGACAGCTAGGATAGGCTCCAGCCACCCAGTGACCCTAAGCTGGATATATTTAAATAAATAAATAAATAAATAAATAAATAAATGAAATAAATAAACAGACGGAATGATGGATGGATTGAAAGGATTGTGATTACAGAGGAAAAATAGCCTGAATAAGTCCTTCTGCATTATCACACATGTATAATGCATATGCACATTTAGTTCATCTACATTTACTGTATTTAAAACTAGGGATGCACTGATCCAACTTTTTCCCACACTTAAGGCATCTGCTGATACAAAGAGCCGATCTATCATTAAAGGAATTGGCAACAACACGTTATGTTCATGTCATGTTGTCAACTCACTTTGACCATAGTTCAGTTAAGCACTATTGCAAACACACACAAAAAAGCTGTTGTGGTAGTTGGACTGAAATCAGTCCAAGCTACTGAGCCATTGCTGTTAGCTTCCTCCGTGCTATGTTATCTCTCCCACTAGTAACCGATGTACCGCTGCTGATGCGTCGTGTAGTAAACACCATGACACTAAAATGAATGGATATACTGGCACACTGTCACAGACAACCAAACCAGCTTTCTGAGTCAGGATTACACCCATCTCCTATCCAAATATTGGATCAGTGCATCCCTACTTAAAACACTACTGTTTAAATGAATTCCCAGTTTCTCTTGCAGAGAGCAAACATCAAATTCTACGCCAAACTGACCCAGTCTTCGTGTTAAGGACCATCATTGTGATGATAATTGGGTCACTGGATAGGAATCAGAGACAAAGTAGCACAGGATCAAGTCAGGGGCATACTTGTTTGTTCATGGCATGGTGCCATGTGAATTCGTCAACTGCATCTCATAATTCTCAGAGGAGCATTATGAGATGCAAATGAATGCATGGCGACCTTTAAGAGTGCTCAGACGGAACAATCTAGAGTCCTGACGCTTCTTGGCAGTATGTAGTGGACAGCAATGTTAGCAGAATCGAGCAACTAACTAGCATAGGATTTAACGAATGCAGTATGTAATTCAAGAATTATGTGCTGTAATTTACCTTTATGTCACTCAAGTTTCCTCTTCATGCCTCAGTTCGCATAATTATGGTAAGCTTGTATAGTGCTATATGTAGATGTAATGAGTCAGACACACTGGATTTGGAAGTTAAAGTAAATAATCTACAAAGTTCTAGTACATTATGGAGTCAAATGCAAAGTTGCCATTTTTATAGACTGTACATAGTGGAAGTAAATAAAAACACAGCACAAAAACAGGTCTGGGTGACATCATACGGTACCACATCACGTTTTGTTTTTTTGTTTTTTGTGGTTGTCTTGAGGAAAAATTTTCGATTACAGTGGTTTTTATGGCTTCAAATGCATCAAATCTATATAAAACTTCAATACCAGCAGACATGTGTGTATTACTTAGAGATACATATAAACTGCTCAATACCAGCTGTCCCTGGCATTAGAGGATTCGTTTTTAGCCTTCATATTTTGTTTATTAATTTAACCTGTTTTTTACAAACTGATGTATTTTATCTTTTTATGTTTGTTATTTTACCTCTGAATAGATGTGTTTGGGAGTTTTATTCTCCTGAATATGTGTTTATTATTTTTTTAAATAATAAACACATGGACTACATTTCAGAAGCACACCTGAATCCAGATACATTATTAGACCATGGAACATAAAAATATAGACTGTCGAGACCCACGGGCCAACACTATAGAGACTGATACTGAGTTTTGCACAGTGGTATTGTCCTTCCTTTATTATTTTCTCTTATGCTGCTTCACTTTGTCCTGTATTCTGGGCAGGAAATGTATGGTTTGCTCCTCTTTTACTATTCTAGAGGTTTCTTCAGTCTTTTCCCCTTATGTAAATCCTGTTGTCATTCTACACAGTTGGTGCAAGGCTTAATGTTAACGCCCTGAAACTAGTCGTGATTGCATCAGCTGAGACTTGTAACATTTACAGGAGATGAGAAAAGCCATGATACTTAATTCACTGGAGGAAAAAACACACAGTGAACGGTTGGATAAGCTGATTAACAAAACTGAGTAGCACAAGCTTCTTTATCACCAATATGATTACTGCCAACAGGTTTCTGTACAGAGCAGCCACGACCTTGTATTAATGAATTTCAGCCTGCCTACAATTATCATCTTACAGAGGCCATATTTAAAAGGCACCACTGATTGTAATGAGGCACTAAGCACAGATTTAAAGGAGACCTATCTTATTCAGTCTTTGAGAACACTTAATTCTTTAACTAGGAGAGCAGTAGCACTGTGAGTCAGCCTTATTTTCCTTCTCTGTGCCTGTGTAATGGAATCAAACTGGAGTGAGATAATGCCTGAGTTGGCAGTCAGGCACAGTGCCCACATCCTTTATCCAGGAAGTCGGCTCCAACAAGAGCAGTACACTCCTGCCATCTGCTGGGCTGATGTGAACATGCAGCTCAGACACATGGCAGACTGACAGCTCCTGACCACTTGGCTGTGCTCAAAATGTTAGGAAAGGTCAGGACATCCTCTTGGCTCGGCTGTCAGATTTGCTGTAGTTACTCTCCAAGGATTTCTCTCTCACATATACACACACACACAAGTCCACCTGCTTTGATCAACCACTACCTTGTACTGCCAAAGGTTAAATGCCTTTCTCAAGGGTACATTGGCAATATTTCTTGTATACTGCTGTGACTGATCCCACTGCAGTTCAGTGAATTCAAGCAGCAAGTGTATTTTGTACCTCTATGGCTTCTTGCGCAGATTATTACAGCTACCGTACGTTTAACATGTTAGACATTGCGTGGTATTTGGTATTTCTTCGTTACAGATGCATTTTCATAGAGCAGTTATTTTAGGCCATTTAGCAACAGTAAACTGGGCACTGGGTGCTAAACTGTTTGAAACAGAAGAAATCAACTGGAATAGAAATTACTGGCAAGCCTTTAAAGGCACAGCATGTAAGGTAACAGGTAACATGAGAGGAACATGATGCAGTACTGTCCAGAGAGCGGATGTTTTTTTTTGTTTTTTTTTTGTTTGTTTGTTTTGTTGTTGTTGTTGTTTTTTTAATATCTATGATTCTGACATCTTCTTAATCATGTTAAATGACAGTCAATAAATGAAAGAGTAATTACAACAATGGCTGAAGCTCCTGGCAAGTGAGTAGGATTAACCTGACAGCTCACTAGCTAGGATTTGTATTTAGCCTATTATCTCTTACTGCACTTAAGCTTCTACATGCACCATTTACTATGTCCCTTACATAAGGGGTTGGCAAAGACTGGAAGCCTGGTACCCTGCAGCAAGCTAAGATCATGAAGCTTCTACATGCAGGTTGGTCACCTAACACTAGTGCACATGCACTAGTCATAAGAACACAAAGGAAATAAGGCTAAGACACAAATCATTACCTTAAGATCTAGACCAACCCTGTGCATGCTACTGTGAAACATCAGCAACCTATTCTAGAGTATGGTATTCTACATGTTGCACCTTTAAAGAACAGTCCTGGGAATATGGATTTATACAAATTTAAAAAAAAAAAAGAAATGAATATTTGGCCAAATGAGCCTACTGATTGAAAACACATCAGTGTGTAAATGGTCATGATTTGACAAACACAATGATTATGTTAATGTTAAAATATTTAGCAGTTCATATTTAATATCCAGAGTAATAATATATGTCACAACTGATGTAAAATCTACCTGACTGAAGGTATAAAATCCTGGATTTAAAAATGCAAATGCAATTTGTGGTACAGAAAATATCTTGTCTTATAATCACATGCTACCCTGGAGAATTTAAATGTTTTATGTTATTCCATACCGATAAGGAAGAACATTTTGCTGTTATAATCTGGCTCTCTTCCATAGTGTCTCTTTTGTCCTGTCTCCCTCTCCTCTCTTCTGTTTCTCCTCAGCCCCAACCAGTCGCAGCAGATGGCTGACCCTCCCTGAGCCTGGTTCTGCCGGAGGTTTCTTCCTGGTAAAAGGGAGTTTTTCCTTCCCACTGTCGCCAAGTGCTCGCTCATAGGGGGTCGTCTGATTGTTGGGGTTTTCTATCTAATACTGTAGGGTCTTTACCCTAAAATATAAAGCGCCTTGAGGCAACTGTTGTTGTGATTTGGTGCTATATAAATAAAACTGAATTGAATTGAAAAAAAAAAATAAGAGCTGTGGGGGCTGGGGGCATTCCTATATGTTTGCCTGTCTCTGAACAGGCTTTGGTATCTTTAGTTCCTTTCACTGAGAGCATGC
>VVAS01031365.1:3743-14059 GCA_015103295.1 Ptychochromis oligacanthus
AAAATCAAATCTTAATAAAAAAAAAAAAAAAAAAAAAAAAAAAAGAAAAAAAAAAGACCAAAACCCAGCAACAGGTCAACAATTATTCAGACAGCATACAAAATGTCCCTTGGTTTAACAAAAACAAAATAAAAAAAAAAAAAGTTCAATGATGTGTATAAAACTGTCAGATTCAAGAAGTCCTCTGTCTTTATAAACAGTTTGTCTTTCCATTTCCTGTCACATACTTTCAAAATAAAGTTTCTAAGAGCAGCATATTCTGATCCACCACTACACAGACATCTGTTAGTTTAAATGTCATCTGGAGTCATAATTGAACTGCCCAGAGGGTCCTGCAGTCCAGGGACACCGTCAACAGACTTCACACTGGCACTCTGAGTCTCTTCATCATTGTCAGGCTTCCAGGTTTTGATGTCACTCAGAGCCATTCCCCCTTTCAAACAGAGGAGATAAGTGTTACTTACAAACTGCATGGGCTGATATTCTTTCATAATATATACTAATAAACATCCCTGATAGTGTTTGTTTATCAGAATTACATTCATACTTTATTTACAATTAATTAACACTCAGCAGCCAGAAAACCATAAACACTTGTACACTGTATTGCAGTCCAACTATTCTTTATAAATAATATAAGTAAACTTTAATTTCTCAGGCTGTAGTGTTGGAGTAGTATCTATTCATATACTGAAAGGCATTAATAATACTTTGTTTTTCCATATTTGTAAATGAGGTGGACACATACACTCAGAGGCGACTTTATTAGGTAAACCTGGACAGTACTCGACTGGACCCACTTTTTTCTACAGAACTGCCATAATTCTTCTTGGCATAGATTCAACAAGGTGCTGGAAACATTCCTCAGAGATTTTGCTCCATGATGCAGTTGCTGCAGATTTGTTGGCTGCACATCCATGATGCGAATCTCCTGTTCCACCACATCCCAAAGGCGTTCTAGTGGATTGAGATCTGGTGACTGTGGAGGCCATTTGAGTACAGTGAACTCATTGTCATGTTCAAGAAACCACTTTGAGATGATCCGAGTTTCATGACACTGCTGGAAGCAGCCATAAGAAGATGGGTACAATGTGGTCATAAAAGGATGGACATGGTCAGCAACAATACTTGGGTAGGCTGTGGCATTTAAACAATGCTTAATTGGTCCTAAGGGGCCCAAAGTGTGCCAAGAAAACATCCCCCACCATCACCAGCAGCCTGAACCGTTGACACAAGGCAGGATGGATCCATGCTTTCCTATTGTTTATGCCAAATTCTGACCCTACCATCCGAATGTCGCAGCAGAAATGGAGACTTATCAGTCTTCTATTGTCAAATTTTGTTGAGCCTTGAGAGTTGTAGCCTCAGTTTCCTGTTCTTAACTGACAGGAGGGGGTTCTTCTGGTGCTGTAGCTCATCTTCCTCAAGGTTTGATGTTTTGTCCATTCAGAGATTCCTAGTTTGCATACCTTAGTTGTAATGAGTGGTTATCTGAGTTACTGCTGTCTTCCCATCACCTTGAAGCCGTCTGGCCATTCTCCTCTGACATCTCTGGGCATATTCACACAGAACTGATGCTCACTGGATATTTTGTCTTTTTTGGACCAGTCTCTGTAAATTCTAGAGATGGTTGTGCAGAAAAATCCCAGTAGATCAGTAGTTTCTTAAATACTCAGTCCAGTCCGTCTGGCACCAACAACCATGCCACGTTCAAAGTCACTTAAATCACCTTTCTTCCTCATTTTGATACTCTGAACTTCAGCAGGTCGTCTTGACCATGACCATCTGCAAGTCTAAATACATTGAGTTGTTGCCATGTGATTGGCTGATTAGATATTTGCATTAACGAGCAGTTGAACAGGTGTACCTAACAAAGCAGCGTGTGAGTGTATAGTGTAAAAGTGTTTGGTGGTAAAGAGTAGTTAAATACTTACTTGCTGTATTGTCATTGGGACTTTCTGTACCATAATGGAATCTGTTCTCCTTTTCGACTGACTTCTGAAAGTTTTCCAGCTTTAGCCCCCCAAAAAAACAAAATCACACATATATTTTAATGCAACATCACCGATTAGATTCAGATCAAATTATTCAAATAAGATATAAGCAGACATGCTTACCTCTGTGCACAGGGACTCTGAAAGTCGGCTGGCGAGTGGACTTTTATCATCAAATTTGCAGGAACTTCAGGAAACCCAGAGAGGCATTATTATCATTTCCTAGACAAATAGCTTTAAAAACCAGTGTAACAAGAATAGTAAGGAAATATTCTACCTTGAACTCCGTGATAATGCTGGCTCACAATCAACTGAGGCCTCTTGCTTCTTTAAAAGGAAAAAAAAAGCTTTTACATACAGTAGACTGAGCAAGTAAATGAAGGTAAGAGGCAGACGACAAGCCTCACTTGTGGAGTCTTCTGAGGTTTTGCATCACGAGTATAATTTCCTCCTTCAACAATTCGATTCTTTGCTTCTTTTTGCCGCTGGAGCTTAACATAATCATATGTGCTTAAGCCTTTATGAACTATAAACCAGAGAGGGGAACAGACACCAGAGGATATGATAAGGATTAATCAATGGAGGAGGGGAAAAGAATCTTGTGAAATGTACGTCTTGAAAATTTTCTCTCACAGAGATAAAGGTGAAAGCCCAGCAGGTGACTTAGCAGCAACAGGCAGGTGATGCTCAGCATGACTGTTACGAAGGCTAGTATGAGGAGACCAGCTGAACTTGTCTTTATGGGAGCTAATGGCAAAAACATCAGCCAGGTAGTATTCCCCAGCACACTGTCAAACTGTGGTGCAGTCCTTAGGCTGTATGGATTGAGGTAATGCTGAATAGAGACGAACAACACAACCACAATAAGCAGAAAGACGCCTATTGTAGCTGAGCACATAAGAAGAATACTGTATGAATTTAATTTGAGTTTAATTTAATTTGTTGCAAAAACAAGAACAACAAAATCACCTTGACTGGCAAGCTATTTGTGGTCACTCTGACCATCATCGATTTGTGAGATCATGTTCCACTGGCATAACACTAACCTCAGTTAACACTTTCCTAATTGGCTTATGGTCCCTATCACTAGCTTCAATTTGCCTGATGTTCATTTTGTAAATTATGGTTATATTTAAAGTAAAATAGATAAAGTGAGGTGTGCTTTAGGGTGGGGCAAGTGTGTGACTGCAAGTCTGTCAAAAAGCATTCCACAAACCGGTGTGTGATGTCACAGTAGCTACATCCATCTTTAATATACAGTCTATATTTGCAGTATCCTGTAGAAAATGCGTTAACTAACTCCCATTTTGGAAGTCACAATAAATTTACATGGCCTCTGAAACACTTCCATTTACTTTACAAAATACACAGGTCTATATAACATGTTCATCTACAGTAGACTTGAGCAAGTTGATCTGCCTTTGAAAATGTACAAACGAGCTCTGCTTGGGCTTTCTTGTACATCTAGAACAAAAAGTGGCTATTCATTGCAAGCAAGAAGAGCTGAGTCTGTTTGTAAACCTGATACAGATAAGTAGGTAGATAATAAATGAAGATGAATGGTGAACAATAGCCACTGGAAGGCGTACTGAGACAGATGAAGTGCAGCCCACATTCTGGCAGTAATCCTCCAGCATGCACACCCCCTACCTGTGTGATCTGCCTGTAATAGTGTTTTAATGATGTTTTGAGCACTTGGGTGGGTAATTTCATCCAGGCAGTCTGATTGGCCACAGACACCCTCCAGTTGTGCTGTTATTCCCATTACAGGCCTCGAGGGGTTGTGACGCAAACTCTTGTTGTGACCAGGGAGGCAGTTATTGCTCTTTACTTGATTTCTACCACATTCACTACTTGGCGTTTATGCAGTACACGTGCAATGTGAAGCTGGCACAGTGGCAATACATTACACTGAAAAAAACTAAAAAACCAACAACAACAACAAAAAAAAACAGCTGAGTAATCAACCGACTTTTTTGTCTAATTTTTAAACTGTGACCAGCAGGTACCTGTGTACTATCTTAAATACCATGTATGCTAAATTTAAAAGCAAACAAACAAAAAAAATAGTAACGCTTTAGCTGAAGTGTTTCTTCTTTGTTGCTCTAGCACCTGAAAATATCTCAACAATTTCATGGCCATATGCTGAGATGTGACACAGAGGACATGATGGCAATGATCATTATGTTGTTACATGAAAATGGATTAATTATGCTCCTGAGTGCGGGCTGCATTAATGCTGTTGTTGCACTCTGCTGCACACACGTATCACCAAGAACAGACAGGCTATTGAAAGAGCACCATGTGAACAATCCAGAGGCTCTGACCTGCCAAGTGCAGCCAGGAAATGAAAAGCACATTATAGAGGAGACATTTTGTCTTTGTGCCCTATAATTACAATGTAGGGAATTGGTTCAACCAGAGTATAAAAAGGCAAGTTCTATATTATGCACTGATAAGGGGGGAAAAAATAATTAATAACTAGTAACTAATTACTAAATAATTACTTATTTGATTAATGTATTTATATTTTCAGTCTTTTATTCTGTTCACTGTTTTTAGCAGATAAATATTTGTATTTATCTGCTAAAAATGTGACCCTGAATTGGATTAGCGGCTAAGAAAGTGGATGGATGAATGGATGGATAATTAAGGGGCTGTCTTGTTTGCTTTCTTACCTGGAGTTAGATGAGAAGATTGGTATATATGTAAATATGAAAACTACAGCCAGCAGCAGTTAGCTTAGCTTAGCTTAAAAGCTGGAAGCCGAGGGAAGCCATTACTCTGCCTCTGCCAAAAGCAAACAAAACATCACCAATACATCTAAAGATCACCGAAGACATCTTGTTTGATGTGTAAAGCTGTAAATGTGTGGGTTTATGAAGAGCTGAGGCATTATTTGGCCGACCACTGAAGACTCCAGGAAGTCACAGAGCCTGGCTTAGAGCATAGAGCTTAGTGCATAACTTCATATATAACACTACTCACCAAATATTTTTTTTATCAGCATGGGTTTTTTATTTTTTCATTTGTGAGCTTTAGAGGTTCAGATAGGAGAATTCCCACGTGTAAAGTGCTTGAGTCAAAGGCAACTGGACTTCTTTTAGGTATTTGAAGATGAATTTCCAAGGTAGTCTTTAGGCTAAACTAGGCTAACTGGCATACTTGGCATAAAGGCATACAGATGGTATTAATCCTCTCAACTTATTCTCACACAGAAAGGAAGTACAAAGTATAAAGTGAACAAAAATATTAACAGAAAGCTGGATAAACGTGATGCTAGTAGTATCAGGTTTGACATTAGTTGTGGTAGCCTACTTAGTATTAGCACTGTAGTTACAATTAGCAGAACGAAGACCTTCATCAGGTTCTGCCCAAGAAACTGGAGCTGGAGTTCATCTACACGATGAGAGACTCATTGGAGAAGCAGAGTTTTATATTGCTGAGTTATTTATTTGTTAGTGGAGTCATAGAAAAAGGGGGCAGTCAGGAGTCATTGAAGTATCAGTGGTAGGGGAAACATGGTTTTTGCAAACAGATATCCGGCTGTCTTACCAAGTGTCGGGTCGTACTCCCAGATGAAGCGTCTGGTCAGAAATCTCACCACCAAAGCTGCAAAGAACCACAGAACAAATGTGTTCAGCATATGAAAGCAGCACATGAGACACACAGCAGGGTGGTGGTTTGATTTTAAGTATACAGTCCAATTAATGTAGTGGGTAAAGGATTTTTTTATTGAGGTTTCTCATGTGAGGTCATGGGCACATTGCTCAAGAGTCGTCCACCATATTGGACGTTATACAATCACCAGTTTCAAGGGAAACGTGTATTCCCCTACTGATTGGCAGTGGTTCCTGGAGGTTTCTGGCTGTCGTTGCATGAAATCGGTTGCAAAGAACGTGGTCCACCAAAAACCTCCTAGTGATTGCTCTGGTAGCAAGCAGATTGCCATGGTTGCCTGTAGTTTTTCATGTTTGTCTGCAAGTACTCGCAAACTACTAGCCCAGTGGTAATAAAACTTTGAAAAAATGCGATGCAAGCTAGAAATGGAGAAGGTTCGCCTTCAAAGTAAAAGTTGTGCCTCAGTGCTGCAGCCAACATGTTTCAAAAGGCACAACTTTTACTTTGAAGGGGAACCTTCTCCATTTCTGGTTTGCATCACACTTTTCACAGTTTGACTACAGCTCGGAGACTAGCTGGAAAGTGTTTGTAGACAAGTCAGTCACTTCCATTCAAACTACAACCGCAGCAATATGCTAGCGACTAAAGCAATCAATACATCAAATTAAATCAATATTCGGGAATTCAGATTTTTTTCGTAGTGACAGGTGGTTGCCAGGGTTTACTGACTGGTCTGTAGACTGGGACTTTAGCAGTCACTTTCCCAGCGACTGCCATCATCCTCCAGCAACCACTTGCAACCATTTGGGAATACTAATTTTCCCCTCAGAAACGGTGGTTGCCAGAATGGTCACGGACCAGTCTCTAGGCCTGTGTGACTGCAGCCATATTCACTTGATCCTACTTTGTCAACATGCTTGTCACACGTCCAAAATGGTGGACAAGTTAACGTCACATGGTTAGTGGTCACGTGTCAACTTCAAAATTGCACAAATTCAGTCACCAATGGAGATTTTACCAGATGAAAAACAAGCTCACAATTCATGAATATATGTTTATAACAGTGAGAATCAGGCTGAATCTACCTATGCATGTACCTATGCACATCAGCTAATGTCTACTCAGATAATCAGCTGTGGATAACACACCAAACAGTCCATAAGATTAAAACCACTTCAACACACTTTTCATCTAAATGCTAATATCTATTTGAACAGTTCCAGATCATTAAGGCAGAGTTCAAACAACCTTCAGGATGAAACATCAACTTTCAAAGTCTATTATCATCATCATCTTCCTCTCTGACAAAGGATGGTTAGTCTGCCTTTTGCCAGCATCAGCCTTCCTCAGAAACATCCCCAGTGAGCCAATGACTCACTGCCTTAATGGTTTACCATCAACAAGTAATCTGCCTCACGGAAATGTTGATGTCCTTCACTCAGACTGAATTAGAAGGCCCTTCCCTGTTTATCACACAGAGCCACAAACAGTCCTGTGCTCTTTCTCAGAGTAAAATTACCTGGAAAAAAACAAACAAAAAAAACCCAATGTGAAATGTGTCCACTTAGCCCAATGCTGCAACATTTCTCCCTTTAGTTCGGTTGATGGGCCACTGTAAGGGTGAAATGACCTGCTATACCAGTTTACTTATGTAAAGGAGAGTGGCAGCATCTGCAGTTATTCCCCAGAAAAAGTAAATGTATTGCTTATATCCTCATTCACAGTTTTTCTCAGCGCGAAATGAAATTATTGAAACAACCCTTGTCTGTGAGTGAAATATGGATTTAGTTATAGGAGGGGATTATGTCTGTCATGGTCCTGGGTTTTTGTTTAGTATTTGTTGAATTTTGGTTCCTGTTTTGATTTTGCAGATTTTTTTCTTGTGCTTCTAACATTATGTTTCCCCCCGTGTTTTTCTGTCTTTACCTCCCTCTGTCTTTTCTGTGTTAGTGCCTTCTGTGTTTCCCTATTTCTTTTATCATCTTGTGTCTGTGTTAGTCTCGTCTTTTTGTTATTTCCTGTGTTACTTTAATGATGGGTATCGTCATGTTGTTTTGTTTTTACGTCTTGTCTTCGTCATCCCTCATTTGTGATGATCTGCCCCTGCCTTGCCCCTCCCTCATTTTTCTCACCTGCTGTTTGTTTTCTCCTGTGTCCTGTTATGTGACAGTCCCTGATTTATATATAGTCCAGTCTTTCCCTTGTTAACAGATCTGTTGTGCTCCCCTAGTGAAACTCTGGCTCTGTGTGATTGTTTTGGGTTGCTGTGTGCGTTTCCCCTTTGGACTTTATGTGCTGGACTTTGATTAGAGCCAAATAAAGGCTCGCTTTTCATTATTTTGTTTGCTCTGTGTCCTGTATTTGGTTCCCCTCTCCACACCACACCCTAACACTGTTAAATTTCTAACAGGTGTAGTTCGAGCCACCATTTATTTCTTTATATTTTTCTTCCGAGGAGTCAGACTTTTTGTAATTTTTAAAGTGGTCTTGAGCAATAGTTCTCCAGGCTTTTTGAAGGTCTTTCAAAGTTTTTCTTTGGATATTGGCTTCTTTTTCACTCATTATCATTCCAGTCAATGTACCTGACCATTTTCAGAGGAATCTTTTCTTTGTTTGTCTTGATGCATGCTCAATCATCCAGGTAAGGAAATCCCAGAAGGTTGATTCTGTTCATCTGTACGTAGCGTTTTCTGTGGGAGAAACGTTTCGTCACTCATCCAAGTGACTTCCTCAGTCTCAGCTGACTGCCGGTTTCCCCAACCTTATAAACAGTACATTTGCATAATGACCGAAACTGGCACCATCGGTTAACAATGGGCTGTGAGGTCATTTTCATGATCATTAATATGCAAACTGTCAATAGCCATGAGTACCATTCACATATGGCTACAATCACAGCATTGTAAGATGATGAAAGATGTACTCTAAGGCCCCCTCCTCGGTTCAGTGATGGTCGTTCCCTTTTCACGTAAATGGCCTCCTTGACTCCATGCTCAAACCAGCGTTCCTCCCTGTCCAGGATGTGCATATCCTCATCATTGAAAGAGTGGCCACTGGCCTGCAGGTGTAAATAGAACACTCACAGCCCAGACCTCAACATTATTGAAGCAGTGTGGAATCATCTTGACAGAGAACAGAACAAAAGGTAGCCAACATCCAAAGAAGAGCTTTGAATGAAGAATAAAGGTGGTCATACCAAATATTGACTTTCAAGCTCGTTAGAATTGTACAAACTCTGTTTTTCGCTTTATATACTGTATTTCCATGTATGTTTGCATGTTTCAGCAAATCTCTGCACCTATTTCCCATTTTCAAAGCTAAATATACAGAAATGAGGGGTGGCTCAATACTTTTGCACAGTACTGTATATTTCCTAGTCACTTTTACCATGTAGAAGACAGAGGAAGAAGACATTTCAGAACAATGCCAGTCTATTTACTTCATCCAACTAAAGCTGGATGAGGTAATAGGTTCAGCTTGGCATTCTGGCACATTATATAAATTACTAGATTTTCTTGACCTACCATGCATTCAATGGATAGATAACTGTTCAGTTATTTAAAAAAAATCTTCTTCTGCCAATACTCATGTATTTTTTGGAGCTAAATTGACTGTATTAGGGTTGCTTTGATCATTGATCGACATCTAATTTAATCCACAGTGCTCTAAATAAGACGGTATGGCTTCCTTTTGAACTTATTTTATAATTAAAATTTTACCAAAAAATATGAGAAAAATTAAAGCCACTCATGCCTCTTCACACATTTTAATTAGCTTCGCTTCAGGAGCCATCACTTCCCTGAGTCACTAGCAATGGGACCATCTGGTTCTCATGAGTCCAGGTGGATATCTGTGTCGTCATGTCAACTTACTGAGCTGCTACTTATAGAAAAGAGATAATGGAGAAACAGCTCTTCCTTTGAAAGCTGTCTTTGAAAAACATCTATCTTATCCAGGCCTGTTTTCCAATTAAGTGCTACCACATAAGTGAGAAAATCTATTATGCCAAACAAGTGAGTCTCCCTTGTTTCATTATGGTGCCAAAAAGAAAAGTGAAGCTCAGCCTTTGAGCTCAGGACTGTGACTTGCACATATGAAGCAGAATGGACAGCTTTGCCATTTTATTAGCCAAATGGGTGTTTTAATTCAGTGCTCATCATTCCTGTTTTGTTGACTTTGTTCCTCAGTAAATCAAAGCCTCCCTTCTTCCCTAACAAACTCAGTGTTTTAAGGCAAAGTGAGCCTGGGTCATGTAATGTTCAAATATTCCCTGAACTCAGTGAAAGCAGAACAGTGGTAGGTAATTTGTCAGTTTGCTGTTGACAAAGTAGACAGACATGCATATTTATTCTCTTAGCACTTTTATTTTCCTGTTCGGCCCTAATTTTTCTGCTGAGGTCATTCTGTGGTGTTTCAGCTGCAGTGGCCTGGATTCCAGGTGGCGAGAACAACCAATGGGGTGTGAAGTTCTTTCCTCATTAGATGTAACTCTATCTCCTGCTTTTCACTTCCACGGGGAATGAAAGGTACACATGGCAGAGAGGAGCCTTTGTTAACGTGCATCAGTGGACATTGTGCCCCAGATTCACTAAAGGATTGCAAAGGGAATAATGTGCACGGTATCACCAAGCTGACCAGAACACAAAGACGGGTGATTTACTGACTGTGTTCAGGGACAGGAAAGCTGATAACAGTGTTGGC
>VVAS01031443.1:2572-13602 GCA_015103295.1 Ptychochromis oligacanthus
AAGGATTTGATAATCTGAACTCCACAGATGGTCAAGATGGAAATATGAGTGAAGATATGCAGAACAATAGTGAGATATTTAAAGGGGAAACTAAAGAGTCAGGTTCACTGGAAAATGAGATTTCAGATAAACATAAATCGCCACATCCCAATTCCAGCATATCACAAGATAAAAATATGGACGCTGACTATCAGAAGAAAGAAATTCAGACAAATACCTCTAAATCTTCTAAGTCACCAGCTACTAAGGGGTCTAGTTGTAATGATACCACAGAGCAACTGTGGGAATGCTCAAGTACCTTGAGAAGCAACACTCTTGATGTTGAATCTAGCTTGGTGTTATCTGAACACAAATCTGACAAAAGTGTAGCTAAGGACAAAGTTCAAAGAAGTCTTGTTGAGCTGAGTGAAGATCTTTTGAGCAATGCCAGTGTTGCAAGGCTTTCAGAACCCTGCTTGCCGGCAGATAGCTGCAGCAAAGACATACATTTCAGTGTAGATGAAGGATGGGCAAGTGCAGGAGAGAACACAAATGCTGAGATTTCTCATGATCCAGAGTGTAGTGGCACAGGAGACACTAGAGACGGTTTATCTATGGACATTAGAGACAAGAACAAGGAAAGTGTGGGCATTCACATAGAGTCCTGCTTACAGTTGCACAGCCCAAGTACAGACACAAATCCACAAACAGATACCGAAGTGCTGACAGGTGCACCAGAGAAGACAAATATGATTCTTTCTCCAGATTGTATTGATCCTGCTGTCAATAATGAAGGTCTTCCTAAAAATACTAGTGATGGGAACAGTTACAGTGTTGCAAGTCATCCAGAATCCTTTAAGACAGAGCACTTAAACACAGACAAACATCCCTCTCTAGAAATGGAAGCCACAAGTCAATCGGAAAAGAAAAACCCAACCTCTTCCCCAGATCGAGGTCATAGTGATCTCAGTATCACCAGTGACAATGTTTCTGTTAACACCAGTGACAAGAACAGGCAAAGTGTTGATGGTCATTCAGAATCCTGTTTGCAGCAAGAAAGCTTAAACACCAACACGCATTCCTGTCCAGAAAGGATATGTACAACTCCACCAGAGAAGAAAACCTCGATCTCCCCTCCAGAAAAAAACAGCAGTGTTTCTCTTGACACTAGCGACAAGAACAGGCAAAGTGTTACTAGTCATTCAGAATCTCTCTTTAAGCTAAAGAGCTTAAACACAGGCATGCATCCCCCTCTAGAAATGGAAATTGCAACCTCCCCTCCAGATCAAGACTGTAGTGCTCCCAGTGTCATTAGTGACGGTCTTTCTGTTCTTACAAGTCAACCTAAGAAGAAAAACCCAACCTCCTCTCCAGATCGAGATTGTAGCAGCCCTAGTGTAATCAGTGAAAGTCCTTCTGCTGATGCTGTTGACAAGAATAAGCAAAGTGTTGCTAGTCATCAAGAGTCCTCCCTTCAGCTAGAGAGCTTAAACACAGACATAAACCCTTCTGGGGAAATGGAAATTGCAAGTCAATCAGAGAAGAAAGCCCCAACCTGTTCTCCAGATCAAGATTGTGGTAGACCCAGCATAACCAGTGACAGTCTTTCTATTGACACTAGTGACGAGAACAAGCAAAGTGTTGCTACTAATCCAGAATCCTCCCCACGCACAGAGAGCTCAAACACAGACACACGTGGCTGGGTAGAAGAGGAATGGACAAGTCCAGCCGATAGGACAAGAACAGATCCAGAATGTACAAGCCATGTGGTGACAAGTGACTATAACAAGCAAAGTGTTTCTAATAGTCTAGAAACCTACTTACAACCATATCCTTCAAGCACCAACATAAATTCTTGTTCAGAAAAGAAAAGTCCAGAAGTGAATGCAAACACAGCCTGTTCTCCAGATCAGCAACAGTTACTACATAAAAGTCCAGAGGACCAAGAGCCTCTGAGTCTTAGTGAAGATTGGTCTGAAAATGCTAGAGATTCATTTGAAGACGTGGACTTCTCTACAGAGGAACAGCCTGACATGCTGTACGGTGAACCTCTGTCTAGAGATGACTCCTCATGTGACACTAATGAAACAAAACTTCAGTATAAAGAAGCATCTTTTGCCAGACCTGATGGGAACAGCATGGGCCATTCAGAAGGGAAAGCACCTCAACTACAATCTGCAGACCAAATGAGAAAATTGCTGCAGCCTGTTATAATATTAAAGACCTCAGAGTCAACAAATGGAATGAGTGACTCTTATTATTGTGCAAACTGCAAACACACAACTTGCAGTGTAGATCATCTAATTGAACACTACCATTCTTGCCATTCATTGCACAATTTTGACTTTTGCAAGACTTGCAATCTTTATCTTGTGAGAAATGATCAAGCTGAAAAACATTTGTGTGGTGGATTTAAAGATGGGTCTCAGCATTCTTCTGATTCTAGTCCACAGAAAAAAGGAAATCGCCCCGGCCACCACAGGTGCGATAGGTGTGGACTGATATTTTCAAAAATAATGCATTATATCAAGCACATGCGGACTCACACTGGGAAAACGCCATTTAGGTGTAATGACTGTGGCTCTTATTTTGCACAAGGTGGTAGCCTGCAAAGACACAAGCGCATACCTGGTAGATGCAAGAAGTCCAAGCTCCCAGTTAAAAACCCTGACGCAGATGTCAGCAAAACTACAATGCCGAAACAAAAGGATGTAGTACAAAGTGATAAAAATATCCCGAAATGTTACGTAAAGCTTTTTGACATCTCCAAGACAAATCTGTGTGGATTGTGCGGTAAAGGCTTTTCTACTGCAGAAAAGGTTAAAAAGCATCTCTATAATGTACACCACGGAAAGGGTACGGTAGTTTCATTAAGCCCGACTACCCCAAAAGTTAGTGGTGAGAAAACTCAAGAAGTGGAGAATGAGATCATAGGAAAATATAAATGTATTCTGTGTCCCCGGCTTTTCAAGTACTCCTACAACAGGGCTCGACATTTGCGTGACTGTGTGAGAGATGCGATACGTGGTGGCAAGGAAAAATTTGCTGGTAAATATCGATGTCCCTTGTGCCACACTACATTCACTCTACCGTCCAATCGATATAGGCATATTAAAGCAATCTGCTTCCGAGAATTTGTTAATCGGCTTGCAAAAGAGAAGGTAAAACTAAGGACAAATGTTGAGAAACAAACAACGGAAGATGAGCAGAAAATGCAATCAAAGGAAAAGGAACAGAAAAAACAAGCACCCCCAGCTTCGACAGCCCCTACGTCTGTGCCACGTTACAAATGCAATCTCTGTCCTGCAGTTTTTTGTTACGCTTCTGGAAAGTACAGACATATGAAGAAACATGAGTTGTTTAAACTCACTGGGAAAATTATCAAATACAGGAATTCAGTTTTCTCTATCAATTCTAAACAGGAAACTTTAACTAGTACAAACAATGAAGAGAGTAAGGATAACTTGAATTCAGCTAAAGCAAAGGGCAGTCTTTCCCTGAGCTGTCGTTTTTGTGGTAAATATTTCAGCTCATCACAGTCACTGAAGAAGCATGAGCACAATCACCGCGGTGAAAGACCATACCGCTGTCTGGAATGTGGAAAGGGATTCAAGAAACGGGCCCATCTGATTGGTCATAAAATTGTTCACCAGAGGAGGATCCAGTGCACGGTCTGTAAAAAGATTCTGCCAACTATTGGAGAACTGATCCAGCACAGAAGCTCACATCTTGAAAGGGGAGTGCTTCAATGCCCGGACTGTAGTATGCAGTTTCAGCATCCTGCGCATCTCCTTAGACATCTAAAAACCCACAAAAACAGAGAAAACAAGGTACTTCAGCTTGAAGAGAGAACAGCATCAAAGCAACTGCAATCCTTGGAATCTGTGAAAGAACAGGATGGACCAAAGCAAATACAGTGTTCCTTATGTAAAGAAGTATTTGATGATGCCCAAGTACTAAGAAAACATTGCCTTACCCATATATCAGGGTCCTCTTCAAACCAGTGTCCATTTTGCAAACGAAATTTCAATAACCGACGTTATTTACTGCGCCATATGATCATACACACTGGGGACAAGCCCTTTTCCTGCGCCACCTGCGGAAAACAGTTTTACCGTGACATATTCCTTAAAATTCACAGTCAGAAGTGTTCACCTTCTCAAACCAGGGATCTTGAGTCCCAAATAAAGGCAAAGAGACGATACCTGTGTCTTTTTTGTCCACGGAGATTTTGCAAAAAAGACCGTTTGAAAAATCATCAACATGCCCACAAGATAAATTCTGTGCATCCGTGCTCAAGGTGTGGGCAGTACTACGGACCTAATAAAATGAAACAACATCAGAGGAACTGCGAGGAAACAACAGAGCTGAGTACTGGTTTATCATCTCCTAACAGTGATCTTGATAAAACCAGTCTAAAGACAAGCCAGCCAGCTCCTAAAATGCCCTTACAGTCCAGTGCAACCAATCTGTTTCAGTTTAAATGCCCTTACTGTAGCCAGAGGTTCAGGTTCAGGTCATTATTCTTGAGACATCTGGTTTCACATACTGGTGTGCAACCATATGCATGTATGCACTGTGGCCAGAGATATAGATCACAGACAATGTGTTTGCAGCATGAAGCTTTCTGTGATGGTGTTTGCAGAGAGGGGCCATCAAAACTCAAAAGCACTGCTGCAACACAACAGCCAAACACTCCTTCTCCCAGAGAGGCTGAACAGAAGCCCAATGCTGATGGTGAATCTGAGTACAAGTGCAAATTCTGCACCAAGACCTTCATGAAACCACGATACCTGAGACGTCACATTCTGACACACAATGAAGTAAAGCCATATCGCTGTAAAGCCTGTGATAACTGCTTTTCAAGGTATGATCATCTGAAAGTACACCAGACTCGCTGTAAAGGTCAAAAAACACGGCTGGAGGTCCGTATTCCCAAAATCAGTTTAGAAGATGTTGGCAAGGGCTGGCAAAGTAAGTTTGGCACTGAGAGTGCTGAAAAGCAGGAGACATTTGAGTGTGAGGTCTGTTCAAGAAGCTACTTAACGCAGTCTAAACTTTCCCGACATTTCACCATGTTCCATGCCACAAAGTTATTCAAGTGTACACGCTGTGGCTCGTCATTCGCTCATGAAAAATCTCTGAAAAAGCACAAAAAGATGAGAAGGTGCAGGAAGGTCTTGAGGGAAAAAAATGCGTCTCTACTCCAGGCAACCAATCCTCCAGCAGAAAACGTGACAAGACCGCTTGATGGGATGAGAAGCCAAATGCTGAAGAGGATCCAGCCTTGTTTTAACAAAAAGTACAAATATGTATGTAGTTATTGCCCCCGTGCTTTCGGAAACACCTGGCAATTAGGCGTGCACACCCGCCTGCACACAGGAGAGAAGCCATATTCCTGTGACTATTGTGGTGAGAGATTTATAAGGAAGGACTATGTGCAGCGTCATTTTGCAAAGTGCACCAAGAAACCCCAGCAAAGTACAGTCCTCTGTGACATATGTGGTGGTTTTTTCTCTGCGCCCAAGCTTGAAAATCACAAAAAAGGTTGTGGTTTAACAACAAACTCATCAATGTCATCGGTTTGCCAAAGCCAGCAGTCAGCCTCTCAAAGCCCACCAAAAGGGTTTTCTTGCGCATACTGTAGCTCCCGTTTTTTGCTTTTTTCACAACTCCAAGAGCATTTTTTGAGCACACACAAGCTGGAAACAATGACTCAACCAGCGTCAACGGCTCCCCTACAACAGCTTCTGTCAGACATCAAAGAAGAGCCTGTGATTGAGAGTTGTGATGAAAGGTTGAGTGACAATTCTAATTTAACCTGTAAACTAGATGCAGCTCTTAATACTGAGGCCCCTAAGCAGTTTTTCTGTCAAGACTGTAATATGTCCTTTGCAAATAAAGCTGGACTAACTGGTCACCTGCGTACACACGCAGTGGGCCATCCTTTTAACTGTAAAACATGCAATAAGGGCTTCTGGAATAAAAGCCTCCTCCGAAATCACTACAGGAAGTGTAGAAACGGACGTATTCCATATCAACAGTTGGAAACTCCTTTGAAAGCAGATTTTGATTTTGCGCTTAATGACTCTGCTCTTATGTTTGGAGAAGGCTCCAAAACAACTAGCACTGGGGTTTTGCAGAACAACTCCTGTGAAGATGATCTAATGGACGAATCCCCACAAAATTCTGAAAGAAATGAGGTGCAAAGCAGCTCAAATAAAGAGAAGAAAGCCGTGCAGTACCAATGTTCAGAATGTGAAATGAGCTTCACAGACGGCTTAATGCTCATCAGTCACCTTGAAGACCATGGAAGACAGGAACAAGAGAAAAAGCGCAATACGTGTACTAAGTGTGGGCGGGTGTGCAATAGTCAGGCAAATCTGGAAAAACACATGAGGATGCATGGAACGGATCAGAAATACCCTTGTTCTGACTGCTCCAAGATGTTTTACACCACATCTGATCTTGAAGCCCACAGAACATGTCATGATCCAAACAGGCCATATTCTTGCAAACTGTGCAATCAGCGGTTTTGGACAAGACCATCTTTATGCAGCCATTACAGGGAAGATCACGAAGATGATGTATTTAGTTGTCGATTCTGCAGCAAATCATATGCAGTCAAAAAATCACTGGCAAGACACTATAAAAGATGGCATCCAAAACAGTATAAGGATCTTGGGACTATTGTGAAGGGCAGCAGTGAACAGCAGTCAGGCAGCCAAGTCAGTACAACTGGTGACAGTGATGAAGATGAAAATAACGGCAGTGAGGACAGCGACTCAGACTCTGCACCGTACTTCCCATGTCACGTGTGCGGAAAGACCTTCCCAACATCAGAAAGCCTTGAGGATCACCAGCTCTGTCACCTGGGTGAAAAGCCTCATGAATGTGAACAGTGTGGTAAATGCTTTTTCCAGGCATCTCAGCTGCAGCAGCATCAGCGAATGCACAAGTCTGAGTTTCAGTGTCAAACGTGTGGCAGAGGGTTTGTGTCTCTCTTTGCTCTGCGCAACCACAAGCACAGTCATGGTAAAAGTCGTTCACATCGCTGTTCCAAGTGTCACCTCTTCTTCACAGGACCCTCACAGCTAGCAGAGCACATGTCCACCCACCGTGAAGAGAATTTCCCATGTGATATTTGCAATCGTGTGTTTCGGTCTAAGAGTAGCAGAGCTGAGCACTGGAAAAGCCACTCCATAGCAAGTGACCATCCGTCACCTTCAGGATCGAGGGGAGAACGTGAAAAGCCTGCCTTACACTCTGAGAGCTCATTGGTATTCACTACAGAACTGAAATATCGCTGCGGCGTTTGTAATGAGCGTTTCAGAGATCCAGAGGAGCTCTCGGAGCATGGCTGCATGGAAGCCAAAGAGCGACTGTACTCTTGTGAGGACTGCAATAAATATTTTCTTCATGCATCTCACTTGAAAAAGCACCGGAACACCCATCAACAGTCACAGTCCAATAGTGAATATCCTTGTAATCAATGCAACAGTAGTTTCTCCTCCTCTCAGTTCTTCCTCAGCCATCTAAAGAGCCATGTTGGTACAACAGAAATTAAATGTGAAATTGAAGATGAAGATGGTGGACCTTCACATGGTTTCATATGTCCAATCTGCAACCAGTGTTTCGCTCATGCCACAGATCTGATTCATCATTTCCCGACGCATCCCGATGGTACAATTGAAAAAATAAAATCTGCCTCTGGAAGCAAGCTTAAAGAACATAGCCAGCATCATCTGACGTCGGCTGCTGAATATGAATGCACAGAGTGTAATCAGAGCTTTTTGGGGGAAGCTGCTTTCCGCCAGCATAAGTGCTCCCATCAACAGCAGGCAATAAAACCAGAATACTCAAATCTATCCACTAGAAAATCCAGTCCATCATATTTTCAAGCAGCGGGAGAGGAGGAGGAGGAGGAGGAGGAGGAGGAGGAGGTTGTTGACGTTACGGGAGACGACTTGTACAACTGTCTGGTTTGCTCAATGCAGTTCACCTCTAAAAATGTTCTCTTGGAGCACCAAAATAAAGAACATCCAAATGAGAAGCCATTCACATGTGAGCTTTGTGGAAAAACATTCGCCAGGAGGCGATACCTAAGAGAGCACGAGCGTAGGCATCGCCAAAAAGCTCAAAATGAAGCTCAGTCAGCCGAGAGCAAGTTCAGATGTGCCCAGTGCCAAACCAAATTCACTACAGCGCAAGATCTGTCTTTGCATATGAGAAAGCATGCTGAAAAAGAAGTTGGAGAGTACCGCTGTGACATGTGCTACAAGTCATTTAGCCAGTGGGCTCTTCTTAAGCAGCACCAAGAAAGTCATGTTGGCGAGGTTGTGTATGAATGCACCGAATGTGACAAAGCCTTCGCTTTTCCTCACCTGCTTGAGGAACATCAGCAGATTCACGCAGGGTCCTCTGAGTAATGGTTCCTAAATACCATACACCTTATCTTCCCTTTGAATAACGGTAACAAAAGTATCTTGGAATCCTTTTCATGCCTTACATCTGACAGTGTACCTCTACTTGTAATCAATAATTAGAATCACTTTGTTTTGTTTTTTTTCCTCTTGTGCATACTTGGAACGCACTTGCCTCTGAGACTGAGATCCTCTGTGATGGAGGATTTTTCTCCTGAGTTTTTATTCACATTGTATATATTTTTAGTTCTGATGTTGGGATTTGTATACAATAAATAAGCAACATAGTTTCTTGACAGTGTTTGTAAAATTGTCAAAAGCAGTTTCATATTCTGTTTAAACACAGAAGAAGCATGACAGAATAATGTCTTGGGGAAAGACTTAGATTTCTGATCAAATATGATCTTTTTTTATGTTTGGGATATATTTTGAAATAGTTTTAAACAGTTTCGTTGACAGTATGTAAAGTAGACTTTACACTGGTCATTTTAACCCATTGATATTTTGTATGGTATGACCGTTCATGTACTATATATAATTTTGTAATTTTTAGTTCCTTTTCCTTTGTTTGTCAAAGGTTTGCTTTTTTGATAAAAAGAAATATCTTGTACGTTCACAAGATATTCTAAGTGAATTTTCTTTCCACAACCTGAAAATGTTACTTTTAAGAAATTTGAGTTGATGCATTTAATTATGGAGTAAAGTCAACGAAAAAAGCTGTTTGTGTGTCTTGTTTGTATTTGGAAGCTGAGCTGTGAAACTGGGGGGTTGTCAGAAAAAGACACTGCTGATGGGAGGAATTCAACCAACCAAAATTAAAACTATCATCATTAGGCTGCTTTAAGTTAATGGAGCTAACATCAGTGCATCAGTTTAAATCACAAGGATTGGAAATGCAGGAAGCAATAGTAACACTGATGCCTACAGAACACAATATATAAAGTACTCTATGAAAAATTAAAACACTGCTTTTGGAAGGGGAAATGCTTTATGTGATCTAAAGTATAACTTGGCTATTGAAAATTAGTAGTGAAATTCCCATAGTCATGATCCATGATAACCTTTATTTTGGGGTTTTAATTGGAAACAGTTGTAATATAATATAGTGTAGTGGATAATACATTCGCCTTGCACGCAAAAGGTCACTGGTTCGATTCCAGCCGGAGATGCATATCCCCCTAGGGGTTGCGTCAGGAAGGGCATCCGGCGTAAAACTGCCAAATCAAACATCCGGAGCTACCTGCTGTGGTGACCCCTTGATAAGGGAGCAGCCGAAAGTAGCTATAATATATAAATAAATAAAACATTTTCAAGTAGAGTACAATGAAAAATACATTTAAAAGAAGGTAGGTTAACCAATTAATAAAAACTTGACACAAGTAAGTAATCCTAGCCATATTAAAACAGAATTTAATGAAGTATTGTACAGTCAAACACATGGCCACAATATGTTAAGCTGAAGGACTGGATCATTTTGTTTCTAGCACAGATGGTTTCCTGAGCTTGAATTTACCAGATTTAATTACCTAGCTGGAGTGAAATAGTTTAATCACCAAATTAGATATTAAATGCACTCACCAGACACTTTGTTAGGTACATCTTCCTAATACCAAGTTGGACCCCCTTTAGCCTTCAGAACTGCCTTAATATTTTGTGGTATAGATTCCTCAGAGATTCTGGTCCATGTTGACATGATGGCATCACACAGTTGGTGCAGTAAACTCATTGTCATGTTCAAGAAACCAGTTTGAGATGATTTGAGCTTTGTGACATGGTGTGTTATCCTGCTGGAAGGAGCCATCAGAAGATGGGTACACTGTGGTCATCAAGGGATGGACACGGTCAGCAACAATACTCAGGTAGTCCCAGAAGGTTGATTTTGTTCATCTGGACGTAGTGTTTTTTGTGGGAGAAACATTTCGTCACTCATCCAAGTGACTTCGTCAGTCTGTAGTGATCCCTTATGTGTTGGGAGTATCGGGACAACTGAGACGCATTTTCTCAAAGTCACTTAAATCAGCTTTCTTCCCCATTCTGATGCTTAGTTTGAACTTCAGCAGGTGGTCTTGACCATGTCTACGTGGCTAAATGCACTGAGTTGCTGTTATGTGATTGGTTGATTAGAGATTTGTATTGAGTAGTTGAACAGGTATACCAAATAAAGTGGTCGGTAAATGTATATTCTTGGGCTCAAGGGATTTAATTCAATTCAATGTTATATGTTAGGGTAAAGACCCTAAAATATTAGACAGAGAACCCCAACAATCAGACGACCCCCTATGAGCAAGCACTTGGCGACAGTGGGAAGGAAAAACTCCCATTTAACAGGAAGAAACCTCTGGCAGAACCAGGCTCAGGAAGGGGCAGCCATCTGCCGCGACTGGTTGGGGCTGAGGAGAAACAGAAGAGAGGAGAGGGAGACGGGACAAGAGAGACACTATAGAAGAGAGCCAGAGTTTTTAATAAAAACTGATGAATAAATGAAAAGTGATGTATAAATGTATGAAGAGTAAAAAAGGGGTGAATGAAGGAGAAACACCCAGTGCATCAGGGGGGGCCCCCAGCAGCCTAGGCCTATTGCAGCGAAACAAAGGGATGGTTCACGGTCACCTGATCCAGTCCAAACTA
>VVAS01031453.1:5462-15534 GCA_015103295.1 Ptychochromis oligacanthus
GGGGAGGGTGGGTTGCTTAAATGCATTGTTTGTCCCCAGAACAACTTCAATATTTGTGTGGTCTTCTTATATCCATCCTCCCTTAAATCACTTCCTGTTTCTCTCCCATGGTGATGGCTCCACGTCACAGTTGCCATGCAAACCCAGGTATTAATCCCTGGGCCTGGATCTCCAGATCCTCAGGGGGTTGTGGGAAGTTATGAAACGCCAAACACATGACAAGAGGTGCACACCCAAAGACACAGACCCACAGCTGCCGTCATGTGTGGTCCTTTAATAACAAAATATTGATTTTTACATTCAATTTAATTTAACTGTGTCTAAAATTTTCAGGTTTAGAAAATGGATTCTTCACTAAATACAAATATTTACAAGCCAAATTAGTCAGCTTTAGAAGAAACACATTAACCTGACTGTGTTTTCTGCATTCTGCATGCAGCCTTCACTTTCCCTGTCTTTCTCCTTGCTTTTCCAAGCAGCTATATTCTCAATGATGCCTCCTCTTTAATGTATTTCCTAGTCTTTGTCTTACTTTTCTTTATTATCACCCTTTATTTCTCTCTCTCCTTGCCAGGAATCATTCCTAAGGCTGACTGTCGCTGATTTTCACTCGTCTCTTTCTCATATTGTGAGGAGCACTGCAGAGGTTTGATTCATGTGTCTGGCCTGCCAAAGTCTATTAACCTTTGACCTGTTCATCCAGGCCACATATCCGTGTTTTTCCTATCCATCCAGACAAGTACGCTCTCACAAACACACACAGAGTTAGTGCGGGAGCATAAAAGAAAACAAACGAGCTGAAATAGAGGAATGAGGCACTGATAGCCGGCCCCTTCACGCATCCACTGCAGGGGATGCAGTTTAGCTCACTAAAGGACTCAAAACATGAAACACACTTCCTCTCATCAGCTGAAGCCAATCACAAGACCAGAGAAACTGAGAGAAAAAAGGGGAAGAGAGTGAAAGACAAAGAACAGCAGAATGATGGTGACGAATAAACTCTCTACTCCCACGTCAGAGTACTTGCTGTGAATAACCCCTCTGTCTGTGAGTGTGCAAACACTCTGAATGAGACAGTCCAGCTCCTCAGCCCGTTGCTGCAGCGGTTTACATGAAACATGGAGAACATCAATCTCTTGATGGCAACTATTCACTTCAAAACTGTGCGTGATGCATTGTCTGCATTTGTCTTTTGCCTTTTGTTTACCTGTGTTTTGTTGTGTATCTGTATGTCATTTGTATAGTTTTATGTGACCTGCACTTCTGCTAAAATCTGCCATGTTTACACTTTATATTTTTTATCTTGATGCCCATTAATATGCACTGTCCGTGTTAAATAAACACATTTTTAAAAAAAATGTATTTACGTCACACCCACAGCCTTTTAGGCACCAGTTCTCTTCAAAAAAACCCCAAAAAACAAAAAATAAACCACACAATTAATGCCATTTTTCCCTTCAGCAAGGTATAGTTGGATCAAAGCCAAAATACTACAGATCACTTGGTGTTCCTACTATGTTATGTTAGCCAAAGTTAGCTGAGATACTGTTGTCGCTGACTGTTATTAAAACAGTGTTTTAGCCTGGTAGCTTAAGGAGGACGTATTTTTCTCATTTCCAGCTTCACATTTGTATTGTCTGATTGTACTAGAGTAGCTTTGGATGATTTACAGTTCAAAATAATCCTTATTCAGCTTGTACTAGGTCTTAGTGCAGCTCCTCAGTTCAGAAACAAGGAGTTTTAGCTCCTCTCCCGTTAAGGCCATGCTCCCTCTAACCAATTTTTTTTCTGATTGGCATATTAGGGATATCCTCTCACTGACATCACACAGAGCCAAGTGTAGAAAAACCAAGGAGAATCGGCACAAAGAAAGTTTCACTACACAGATATCACATAAAATTCACATAAAGACAGCAAAGCTATGATTGTGTGGATTCCAAGTGTTTTCTCCTTTCGATTAAATTAAAGGCCACATCAACCAAGTTAAAAAGAGGTTCATTAGTTTATCTAGGATTCTAGAAGAGCCATTTGTTTTGTTTTTACAGCTTTTATGAATTAAAACTGTCAAAATAACTTTGCCCATTAGCAAATAATCAATACTAATCCAATTTAGCACAAATGAGTCCAGAAAGCATCAGCTAAATTAATAATGATAATAATAATAATAATTATAAAAGTAATAATAATCCCACTAACTGCATAATCACAAATCTAGATAACTAAAAATTTTATCTAGAAACAATGTGAACTGTGGACTGGATAAAGTGATTTGCCAGAGATGCTTCAAATTAAGTTTATCTAGGCAAACATCAGAGAAAAACCCCGCAGCTTATGAACCACTTCAGCATGTGTGCCTGCTTCTCTTGCAGGGTTTAAGGCAAACAGTTTTCATCTTGTCAAATATTTTGGCACAGTTTAATAAGCTGCAGTACTCAAGAGTTTAGCTCCTTTGCCTTTTGCTTGTTACCGGGGAACATTTGCATACATGTTTGACCTTGCGTATCATTGATCCTGGAGCCCCCACCCAGCTCCTGCTAAATGAACACCTCCCAATCCCGCCATTCACTTAATGTACAGCAGTAATTGGAGCTCTCGGGGCTGTTGATAAGAGAAGATGAATCATTAATGAAGAGTAGCTGGAGTTTAGTTCTGGCCTTTTACTGCTTGGTGTTTGACCCACATCATAGGAATCTTGGCTCAGTTTTATTAAAAACAGAGACATATAGTTTTATAGATGCTGGATAAACCAGAAACAGTAAGGGGAGGGGGGAGAGCTTGTGAGAAAAACCTTCTGCTTTTGGTCTGCCCGCCCTCTTGTGCCTTTATTGTCTAATTATTCCCTTCACAGACCCGCACAATAACAACAATGCATACAGCAGCAACAATATGATTATGCGCAGACACCCACGCAGGGACAATATGCTGCGTAGCAATCCAGATAATGGCATTACACATGCATACAAAGGCAGAGCAGAGTGCGTTTTGGACTGTGGGTTTATCTGCTTGTTATAATATATGTACTCTTACACAAACACACAGTCTGTTGTCTTCTGTTGTTCTCCATATCTCGTCTTTCTTAGGGTCCCTGTTCCTGCACCAATGCCCCCAAAGCCACCCTCACCTCCCCATCCCAACACGATGGCCTCTTTTGTTTGCCTGTCTGGAATTTAGCTCCTGGCTGAAGGGGCCTGGGCAAGGGACAAAACACACTTCACAGCATTAGATAGTGGCCCAAACTCTTTCGTGTATGCACAAACATTCACTTTATGCACAAACATTCACTTTACTTACAAAGTTGGGTGGCTGCCTGCAAAATTCTCCTGCTCTCAAAGTAACACCAAGCTTTTCATGGGGCCCTGCATAGTCTGGCAGATTATCCAACAACACACCACAGGGGAAGAGAGCACAATAACATTTGGTCCTGTGTGTCGCTATTAGAGTCCAACGATATGAACGCAAACACAAGATTGTTTGGAATCTATTGCCAAAAACTTACAAGAAGATTCATCTAAAAAAATCATTAGAAAACCTTTTTCTTTTTCCGCCAATGTGCAGTTTCAAATGTCTACACTCAGTTTGGCATCATGATTTCTACCTCATTATACAATCTCTTCCAAGACAATAAACACCTAAAGGTGAATCCTGAACTAAAACAAACTGTTTACAGAGGGTGCAGCTTTGTAATTTGGAAAAGCTCTGCAGAGAAGCAGCACTGGCGAGAGATTTGCTGAACACCACACTCTGAGTGTGCAACAACAAAAGGTAATACCTGGATTTATAACAATAACAATAAACTTATTTATGTAGCACTTTTCTTAAGGAAGCTACAAAGTGCTTCACAGAGAGGAATTGAAAATATATTAAAGCATCTAAAGATAATAATAATAAAAATAAACTTTAATAAGTCCTCGGAATTACGCTATTTAATGTTTTAAAGGTGGTGAGTACATTTTTTAAATCTTACTTTTTTATTTTGTTTAACTACAAATGTGTAATATCAGTGTCTGATTCTGATGAAATCTGAAACTGCTCCTTTAATGATTTATACTTTTCATGACTGCATAGAACATGTGGTGGATCTGTTGTATGTCAGCTATAAGTGAAAGTGGAAATTTGGCAGTTGTCTAGACACATAGTACATTTTTAAAAGACTCATAACCTGACAGTGCCTGTGTCTCTGCAGTTTTAACAAGTGTACTGTAGAGCTACAGATGGCAGAGAGCACAGCTGTGATTACAGTAGAGCTACTACTGCAACGCAACGCCTGGGGAGAAAGGCAGGAAAAGTGGGACACAGTGTTACAGTAAGAGAACAAAATAAAGAGACGATGAAGAGGGAAAAAGACAGAAAATGGAGCAGTGGGGAGAAGAGAGAGGTAAGTGGGGCATAAAGCTATAGTTGACAAAATATAGACTGAGGCACAATAGTGTGAACACCAAGGAAGACTGAGATGAAGCAAAGAGCTTTCGTGGAGAGAATTAGAGAGCTGGAAGAAGCCAGTGCGTGTTTCTGTTTCAACTCAACTGTGAAGACTACGACTTTTGAATCTTAATGCTGTGACAATTAAAATGCAAATTGTGCACTTTTCCATTAGGTACACTAAAGCAAACGACTCAATCTCCCATGAAAGACAAAAGATGGACTAATGCTGACAAATAGTCTTCACTGTGGGCTATGGCTGCTTTTATTTCATGTTGTCCTTTAAAGGATGACAAGGTTCTGACATGTTCCATTTTCACCCAGATATTCAGCAATTTTAAATGGATGGATGGATGGATCGATGTAAACTGCTGATCAACATTATTCACCTGTTTTATCCATAAAAATAATGGAAAACTGGTAAATGTAACATTATTTGTTGCTTTTTCTGTTTTTACCTTCATACTATGAACATTGTTGCGTCATGAAGGGCATCCGGCGTAAAACTGCCAAATCAAACATGCGGAGCTACCCGCTGTGGCGACCCCTTGTGACAAGGGAGCAGCTGAAAGTAGTTTTACTGTGATCACTGTCTGAAATAAAGGTCTTCAGAGTACATAGTGGTGGGTTGGAATTGCTGCCTTTTAAGTCTGCTTATTTTTAAACGGCATTTCTGAGCCCTCACAACTTCATACATATAGGCAATATCCACATAACATTTTTAAGGCTGACAAAAACATTTAAGCTCTGTTAGAAACTGCAACCAAATTAATTTTACATCCACTTCAATTCACAATGTAAAACCAAAACCTTATTTTTTCAATAACTGACTTTGAGCATTAATATCATGGTATATATCAAAGTTTCAACGGCAAACCTGCACCAATTTAATGTCTATGACACAGAGTGACAGAAACAAGCATCGGTACTTTAGATGTTTTATCACTGGGGAAATCTTCAAAAAGTGCATTTTGGGTAAAAACTCCTAAGGGTAATACCATCAGGTGTGATAAGTGGCTGGTCAAAACAAGTTACAGCACATGAAAGGCCTCCTCTTTACCTACATTTTGATACCTTTGGATATTTAATGTAATTAGGAAAGTTATGAGGGCTCAACAATGCTGGAAAAAAAAAATAAATTAAAAAGCACCAAGCGTCCTCTCCCTATGTTTTTTGAGGGCCTGTAACTTGGAAAAATTAAATAATAAAATGTTATATGGCTTCATTAAATATTCTTAAGTTAGTGAGCAAAAACAGCCAATTCTGATGGGGTTGGGAGGGAACTTTTCAGATTAACTGATTTTGTTATGAAATTAGTGTGATGTCTCATAAAAATTAATATTTGGGGGTTTTGTTGGGCAGACAAAACAAGCCATTTAAAGGATCCAGCTTTAAATTATTCACATTATAACAACACAACAACTGACCAACTGAAACAAAGTTTGGCATATTACTGATTAATAACTATAAAAATCTAATTATAAGCTTGTACTTGAGGGTGATGTATTAGATTATCTTATATATAAATATAACATTGAAAGTGATGTATAATAAAATGTAATATTTTTCAGCTCTCGTTTGGGGATTACAGAGAAAGCGATAACCTGAAAAACCGACAGGCAGTGAGTGAGAGGAAATGTGACAGACAGAAACAGACAAAGAGATGAAGAGAGACAGTGTCACCTGGCAGCATGCATAGTGTCCTACACCAACTACAATAATGCTGACAGGACAAGACATAACTGGCAGCCCCTGCCCTGACACAGCTGCGCTATGCAGCACTACACCACTACTAGGCTGCAGAACATACAAACACAGCTCTGAACTACGCCTGACAAAGCCAAGATCTTAGCGTCGAGACCTGAAGAGTAGATTACTGGTGTGATTAAGTCAGCATATCACCACTGGAACCGAAGGCAAATCATGTTCTGAGAAAAACTCGGTCACTCTTATGACTGCTGTTCAGTAAAAACACTGCCTGTCTTCCCAGTGGACACAGACAACATGCACAACCATCCATTCATCCCCCAGATTCACCCAGAGGAATTGTTTGCACCACCCACCCTCCAAAAAAAGGTTTTAGTCATAGGCAAAAGGAGAAAAAAAAAGGAAAAAGTTTTAACCAGTTTTTGTTAATAGGGGTGTTATTTAATTACAAATAATGCACATTTTTATCTATCAAATGTTGACAAATGGTAAGAAAGTTCACAGATTTCTGTCAAAAAAATGTATCACAGACTAATTGGTTTTACTGTATCTGTACCCATCATGAAATGTCATGTTCAGGATGTTATTTGATGCCTTTTCAAGGTGAAACAGGATGTCAAGATGGGGAATTAAAGAGAGGAGTTACTGAAAAGAGGCTTGAAAATTGCAGGTTTGGATTAGGATGTGAACTAACTTTTCTTACAAACATGTATGTGTTAATTTTGTTGACAGTCAGAGATGCAGAGTAATCAATCAGTTGCCCTGGCCAGTATCTAGGCCAGGTGGACCAACAATCGCACACAGCCAGACATCATCAATAACCCAACATTGTGTTATCAGTTGAGTCAAACCTTGCCTGTACTGGTTACCTAACCAGCTGAGAATTTATCAATAGGCTAGCTGTGTATGCATGTATGTGGTGCAGTATTGATCTAGATGAGGCGAGAGAGTGTGCTTTTTGCTGTGAAATGGGTGATAACGTAAAGTCATAATCAGTCAAGGACAAAGTTTGGTCAACGGGGTCGATGCTGAACAAAGAATCACTTGTTTGAACACTGAGAACTGGTCACACAAACGACACGCAAGGTTAAAACTACAAGTAACAAAGAGAACAGATGGAGAAAAAAACCTGATGCAAATGTGGGGAAAAAAGCTTGTGGTACAGTTTTGCTTTTTGAGTCTATTAAAGAATTTAAATAAATAAATAGGACATTTCTTTAACTAACCAACTACAATTTCCAAAACAAAAAAAAACCCCAAACATTTTAGTAGCGTGTTTTGCAACCCATATTGTTTTTTTTGTTTTTTTTATTACAAGCATTTAATTAACATTTTCACACATGCAATGTAGCCCCAAATTTTTCTAACATTAGATCATGGAGGTGCATGTGAGAAATGCCCAACGCTGTCAGACCAGACATTTAACTGTCTTTAACCTGCCAGCTCCATACTACAAAGTCCGTGTGATGTCTGATTGAGCCCATTTGAGAATATAGCAAATAACTGTCTGGTGAATTTGCAGTAAGTGGTCCCAAACAGCACCCTCACCTAAATCAAACGTTTGCGTGTGAAAATGGCTATTAGTATTGGATCCAACCAATAACTGAACTGATGTCTAAACCAGAGTCTAGTCTTGTTCTTTGGAAGATGCATAGACAGTAAAACATAGCTTCTGGGTCTGAAAGTGAAGCCAAAGCAGAAGTGTTTCAAACCTGCATTCTTTTTTAATGTCCAGCATTCTTGATTTTGATTTTTGATTTGGCAGATTTTTATGCCAGATGCCCTTCCTGATGCAACCCTCTCAGGTATTTGTGTCTCCTTCCGCTGTCGAGCTGGGGATCTTTGGTGTGTTGGGTGAATGTGTTTACCACTACTCTGTCTACGTACACAGAAATTCACATTAGACAGACATTCACATAAACTACTGACATTCAGAGTCCAGCTAGAACCTCATAGATTTTAACAGAAATTCCTCCTGCTGCAGGACAGTGATTTAACTGCAAAATTAAGTAGGTGCTAGGCAACGTTGCTTTTATATGGGAATATAACTAGAATACAACCAGTTGGCAACCAGCTGAGTCAAGTCCCCTATTGCAAAGAGATGCATCACAAGCGAGTTGCACCCATTGGTGCAGAATGACTCAGATTGATTGCAACATGTCAGCAATCTTTCTGTGTTGAAAAATTAGACAGCACCAATCTATCTGAGAGTCACACCCGTCAGTCCAGTCAAACCAAATCAGACTATGATTGTCCTGCAACACACTGCCTCCTACCAGGCAACCTGTGCAATCACCTTGCGATCGAAAGTGGTCGCCAAGAGGTTGAGGGTGTTGCACACTCCTCTGGGTGACCAGCTGGTTATAGCAACTACTTGCAATCGGTCTCCATCAGCAAAAAAATTCAGTGCAATCACTGGGCGACTTCCTTCCAATTTGATTACAAGTGCTAAAGATTTAATTCAACACTTTTAATTGTAATCACCCAGTCAAGCTTTAGAATCTGATGTTAAGCCTAAGATATCATCACACTGGAGTTATGATACTAAGCTCCCGTGAATAACGTTAAATTAACTGAACTATCAGAGAGATTGCTATAACCTGCAATTATAGAATGAAAAAACCAAAACCAAAAAACAAGCAAACAAACAAAAAACCCCACCAAGATATAGTCACAAGCGTTTTCACATGGAGCAAAGGAAAGAAAGAAAAAAAAATCACTTAATGAAGACATTAATATTTCAGTACTGCATTATTTAAAGGGGTGAATGTTCCACCATCATAGCCGAATTAGAAAATACCACAACTTTCACTGCTTGAAGTAACAGTATGCAGCCCTAAGGCAGCGGTCGATTTTGTTTCATTAGATCGTGCTCCATCAACACATGCATCGGACACATAAACACAAATAGATGTAGCAGGCTGAGCTCAGACAGGAAAGGGCTTAATCTTATTAGGGGCACAAATGCAACGTATGTAGTTAATACATAACCCTAAACGTCACCAGACAAGCATACAGTGACGTGCGTTACTCCAAGTTTTTGTCCTCCTTTGTTCTGGAGGACTGAGCAGACATGTGATGGATGCATTACAATGACACTCACTGCTTTGCCGGCTTTTCGGAATGAATGTATGAATACAAACTATACCAAGTTCACAAAAGATTTAAATAACCCATAAAACTGGACAGGCAAGCCTTTTATCAAGCAGTACTGCAAGAGCTGAAGATAGAAAGAGGACTCTTCACTGCAACCACTGACACAAAACGAAACCAGTCTCAGCACTTAAATTCTCCTGATCTGACGCTTCTGTGTGGGTTTTTTTTTTTTCAGATCTTAACCACATAACAACCAAAAGATAAAAGGTCAGATGACTAGAGTATGCAAGGGGCAACTGAGTGTTTTAATCTAAGGCATCAACACATCAGCACAAATGGAAAAAGCACATACAGCACGCCACAGTGGCTGACAGTTACATCTTTACAATAAAAAAGAGACATGCAGTAACATGTCACTCACCTTCTGAAGGCTGGTTGGGTTGAGTTGTGTTTTATCGATGATCTTTATTGCAACCTGGGAGGAAAAGACAGAAAAACAAGCAAACAAAAATAGTGTACATTAGATGCCTACCCAACAAAAACTAATGGGTTTAAAAAAAATCTTGACTGACAATCTGAACAAATACCTGAAGTTTCAAAAAGGTGGTACTTCTGTTTGTATTCAAAGGGTTTTATTTTTCCAGTAAAGTTTTTTTTGTTTTGTTTTTTTTAACAGTAAAACACTTTCAACAAAATAGCAATAAAGCTTCACAACTGAGAAATATTCTTAAAACATGGTATTTATGCTTTAAAACTGACTTTTAATGATTAATTATTAAAGCAGTTGGTCATTATTATAATTTTTTTTTAAAGCAATTAATTTGCTGTTTTTTTTAGTTCTTTTTTTTTT
>VVAS01031470.1:11043-22647 GCA_015103295.1 Ptychochromis oligacanthus
TATTCTGTGCTGTTTCTTAATCCTCACCAGTCCCTCTCCAGGCTTGACATTGGTGATCTGAACCTCCTCCAGACAGGACATCTCCCTTTTTGAGGGGTCAGAGGTCGCCTGGACCGTCTTCTCACAGATGCTGTTGAGAGCTCGGGACTGAAACACCCAAGAAAAAAAACAAACAAACAGACTCATGTTTAATGGCTGTTTCAATGACACACTGGATTTATTACCAAAATATAACAAAGTTATATTTAAAGAAATCAAAGATTAGTTATTTAATCAAACAGATGCCTAAAAGAACTCATTGACAAACATTTCAGACTCATAACTGTATTATTCTTTTAAGCAGAATTGTCAAGTATTTGTTGATCCAGGTTCTCAAATGTGAAGACTTTGTTTGTGAGTTTTGCATTGCAGTAAATATTTAGTGTTGGTTGGGCAATTAGAAGACGTCAGTTTGGGTTCTTGGGTGTTAAAATAATTTGCAAGTTGCTGGTTAGTAGGAATACTTGATGTTTTTAGTCCTAAGTATATCAAAATGTTCGGGGACTCCACCTATAAAAAAAATGAATAAAATCCATCCATCCATCTGCCGCTTATCCGGGTTCGGTTCGCAGGGGCAGCAGTCTAAGCAGAGGCCCCCAGACCTCCCTCTCCCCACCTCCTCCAGCTCTTCTGCGGGGACAACGAGAATATCCCGAAGCCAGCCAAGATATAGAATCTCTCCTCCCTTCTGACTCCAATAAGACCATAATTTACAAGCTAAACTTTTATTCAATATGACCTGAAACTAGCCACTGAACTCATAAACCTATCATGAAAATGTTTACTGAGGTCACAGAGCGAGGGAGCTGAGGGCCGTTTTCACACGGACGTCTATGCAACTGGAAGTCTTTTTGCAATCAGAGAAGTCGCTCCCTGCTGACCATTAGAAGAAGAAGACTAGGCCTAAAACTTTCCTTTTTGATAGAGCTTATAGGTAGGGCTGGATCAGGTGACCCTGAACCATCCCTTAGTTACACTGCAATAGGCCTAGGCTGCTGGGGGCTTCCCATGATGCACTGAGTGTTTCTTCTTCACTCACCTCTTTTTACTCTCCATGTGCTTATATACCATTTTTCATTTAATCATTAGTTATTATTAATCTCTGGCTCTCTTCCATAGTGTCTCTTTTGTCCTGTTTCTCCTCAGCCCCGAGCAGTCACGGCAGATGGCTGCCCCTCCCTGAGCCTGGTTCTGCTGGAGGTTTCTTCCCGCTAAAAGGGAATTTTTCCTTCCCACTGTTACCAAGTGCTTGCTCATAGGGGGTTGCTGATTGTTGCGATTTTTCTCTCTAATATTGTAGGGCCTGTAACCGACAATATAAAGCGCCATGAGGCGACTGTTGTTGTGATTTGGCGCTATATAAATAAAACTGAATTGAAATTTAATAGAAATTGAATAGAAAGAATGCAGGTGTAAGGCACTACCGTGTTGGCTTCATTTTTCAGACCTCGAAAATACATCCATCTTTCATAATGTACATAGAGTATAATTATACATGTACATGGGTAGGTATAGGATGTATGGATTGTGTGTAGCAGTCTTTAATTATGTATATATTTATGTCCATATACATGTATGTTTATGATATATGGAAGGATAGATGGATGGACCCCAATTCTGCTTTTTGTAGTTGCTTTTTTTCCTTTGATTGAAGGTTTTATGGCGCCCACCACATATGTTTTGATCATCCACCAAAGGAAAATCATCAGGACTGAGAGAAAAATATTTGTACCCAGTTTTTCTAGAGTGGTGTTTTATTAACCCTGAAACCTGAACTGCATGTACTTTGACTTTACGTAATAAACTAATAATGACAGTTTTTTGGGGGGTTTCATCTTACTCCTAACCCTTTTGTAATGAAACTCTACATACCAGTTTGTACACTGAGCGAGTTTCACAGCCTCAGGAAATCTTTTCAAAAGTCAGAGTTACATTTCAAACTACATCAGCTGCATATTTATATTACTTGTACCATTGTTATGCTTTGGTATTTTATAGGTTGTTTAACAGTGTTGGATTGAAGATGGAACAAGGCACGTTTCCCCTTATGAGATCAATGTTGTTGTGCATGGTCCCTGACGAATAAAGAATAAAACTTCAGTGAAGATGATTGCTTTAAGAGAGGAAGTCATTGGCAGCATGTTGGTCTTACCTTACATCTCCCATGACGACTCTAAAATGCTCTAAATTTAGTCTGAAATGCTGAATCACCACCTGATGTGGCAGCACTAAATCTGCCCAACCCTAACCTTTGCCCTTTTAGTGGAAAAGGGAAAGAAAACAACAGATCCAGGAGGAATCGGGAAAGCATCAAATGAAAACTTTAAATATGGATGCGGGGAAGGTGTTGGTTTTGCTGTACGACAGACGAGGATCCTGCAGGAGCCTGAGGCCTCCGCAGAATGAACACAGCCTCAAATTATCATCACAAAGGACCAGACACCCAGCCCTGAAGCACAGAACGGAGTCTGAGCTCACAGGAAGCAGAGAACCGATCAGGAAAACACAAACCAGCAGGAAATTACAAGTAAACCAGGAAAACATGCTCCTCTGGGCAGTAACTTGTCCACTTCCTGCTGTTTGCTCTGTAAATATGGTGAGTTTACTGTTCCCCTTACAAAAAAAATAAATAAAAATATTCAAGTTAAGTAAATTTCACAAATATTTTTCAAGTTTACTTTATGTGGCCGATACTAGTGTACTTTTTCAGTAGTTTTTAGGAGTAAATTAGCCCACTTTCAGTTTAGAAAAATATGATTATAAGTAAAATACTACAAAACTAGTTTATGTCTAAGTTTTTATTTTTTGATGCAACTGGACAGTGAATGTTACTGTAAGTAACCTTAGAGTTCTTGATTTATACTTTTAGCAGACTTTTTAAGTTTATGAAAGACACTTTTAGTTATGTTGTACTCGTTCATCTGTCTCCATGAGGATTAAAACAGATTAACACAGTGTGTACAACAAACATCAGGTTCAGCAGCCATGTTCTATTTACTGTAAGCTGAAGCTTTTCTCTACACTTGTCAGTATAAGCCACGTATACTTAAGTTAAATGTCTTTTGTAGCTCTGATAATTACATGAAAGGTAGACTTAAAATTTCATAAACAGGGTTTTTCCTGCATAGAAAAGTCATCCGTGCCACCCAAAAGATTTGGCAATAAAGGACTGTAATAAATTAATTTCTTTAACCTGTTTTGTTCATTTGAGTTTCGCTCACACAAACATAATGGACATTTTTGCATATAATTTTGAAGAAACACCTAGATAATGGTCAAATTTCCAGTCAGACGTTTCTGAGAGCGGGGCTGCACCAAGTCTACAATAAATAGGGATGACTGTGAACTGTGAATCATGCAAAGCCACTCTGGTAGAGTCCAAGTTCTTCTTTCAGGAAAAGACTCTGTGTTACCAGAGTCTATGCATTTTGGTCAGTTTACAAACAAAAAATGTATTTAAGCTGGAATAATTAAGTAAAGTAAACCCCACTAAAAACCTCCTTAACGGGGATAAAAAATTTTTTTTAGATGTTACCAAAACCCTGTTTCTACTTGAAAACCTTCTATATACCTACTATGTGCTTCACTTTTAGACAAAAAGAGTTTTTTAATGCCGTTTTGCAGGTAGGCAAATTTAAATAAATTTAAGCCATTTGGCACGGTTCTGTGATGGTTACTTAACAAATTATTCCACATTAAAAACAGAAATGTAAAATCTGTGATAAACAGGATTACCTCTACTGCATTCTGACCATGTTAACTGAAATTTTGGCCACGTTTAATATGAACATCCACGATTGTAACAGCAGATCTGTGACAGAGAATCTGTCCTCTGTAAGAACACTTTGCTACAGTATAAAAAGTAAGCTAATCACGAAACTGAAGGTTACATTAGAAGAGCGTCAGAGGTCACATGAGAAACTGGATCAAGAAGGAAAGTGACTGAACTTCATCCAACTCTGAATGCTGGAACAACAGGAAGTATTATCTAAGACAGGAAGCGGATGCTCCTGAGCTGAATAAACAAACCTGCAGCTTGACAGCACACACACACACACACACACACACACACAGAGTGACCATCACAGGACACAGACAGGAAAGGGAAACGTGAGTTTCATCTTCTGTGTACTCCTGCTCTCAATTACTGTCTCCCTGTATTCAAACCGAGAGGGAAAAAAGGAGAAGCAGCACTCACCACTTCCAGAATCTTCTCCTCCATCTCATAAACAGTGCAATCCTGCAATTACAGAGACACACACAGACTCAGAGACATCACAAACATGTGTCAAAACATCTGCATTATTATCACAATGTGAGAAAAATCAGCCGGAGAAACGAGGCAGATCCTGCCTGTAGTTTTTAATTTAGTGCTTTTATTTTGACAAAGCAAACAGCTGACAACAGTCTGCGAATTATCCATGATGGTGAGGAGAACAGAGTCACATGATCAAACAGTTTGACCCAATTTAGTGTTTCTCCACAAGAAAACACTGTTCAAACTAAACTGAATTAAGTGTGTCGGGATAAATACAGCGTGCAGTCACCCTTGATGTACTCACTAATATTTCTAGTTATCTGCAGGGATTAATGACATCAAGTGGACTCATAATTGCAGGACTAAACTTGTAAAAAGTGATTTTAAACAACAAATATTCCTGGAAACTCGAACAGAGTGATGGTAAAAAGGGGGTCACTCCTTCCCCATTTTCACTAGGCCCAGTTCCCAAATATTACCAGTGGGTCTGTGACTACTGATCACATGACGAGTTTCTGTTGTTTCTTCTGTGTTTCTGGGAATCAGGTGTTAATCACTGCCTCATAACTTCATAAGTACAGGAGATATCCAGAAATTTTTTCAGTATCATGGGATATATCACAGTTTCTATAAACTGCGCTAATTTCCTGTCTCTGACACAAGGTAACAGAAACAAGCATTGGTACACTGTATGTTTGATCTCTTTTCTCATAATTCACTGGAAAAATCTTTAAGAAGTACATTTTGGTCAAACGTTCAAGGGTCATATCACCACGTGGGATACGAGGCTGCTCAAAAGGTAAAAGGTCTCCCTTTTACCCACATTCTGACACCAGGCTCATCTTCTAGCTGTGGGTCCTCCTGTGTCAAAATTATATAGTATCATCATTTTTATCACTCTCTAAATGTTAAATTTGAGATTCTCTTAACACAATGAATAAAAAACACCATAATGTTGATTGAGTAACCACTACTCCTACTTCAAGACCTCTTTACTGGTGCTAAACAACAACGTCTGCCTCTTGTATGGGGTCTCAGCTGACAGTCATACCTACTCAAATATTTCTTATTTGATTTTCTTAGGAGAATTTGGACTCATGACATCAGAATATTTCTTTTTATGTTTTTTAGGATTAGGAAAGGGCTTTACAAATAGGTTAATAATATTATGTTATTGCGCAGACAAAATACTTTTTTTATCCTGTTGGTTAAAAGTGTAGAAAATCTGAGTTTTTTGTTTCAGAAAACAGATCCTTTGGAAGCTGAGTATTTGCACGTCTTAAGAAAAGCAGAATTCGAAGCTCTGCTCATATCAGATGTGGCAGGTTTCCTGTTCAGAAGCCAGAACTATGAGTGTGGTAAGCAGACAGAGGACGGGAGAAAGGGAATCAGTGGGAAAACAAATATTTGAGAAATGACAGGAGAGTGAAACCAGGAGGGAGGGATGGTGAACGCCTCCCTGAGACAGCGAGAGGATTCCTGCTGCGGTCGTAGAAATAACAGCTCCCCGTAAACACGCTGACAGGATGATTGCACGACAGCACAGCAGGGCGATGCCTCAGAAAGCTCTGCAGGCACATGCAGGGAGGTGACACGCTGCTGAAAACATCCAAATGCACAGCCATTTCCTAATACTTCAACAAGTGAAGAGAAATCCAGCTTACTGCAAAATGTATCCCTAAAGGAAATTATGCAGTTCCACTTTAAATCAAACTTGAAACCAAACGTCTGCTTCTGCTGACATGCAGGAGAAGTATGTTGCTGTTGATTTAAACGTGTCTGTACACTTCACTTGCATTAATATGCATCATGTTTGAACTTCTCACACAATTAATTCTCTCATATTTTGCGTGTAACCGAGTGTAACAGCATGACTGCCTCGAGCACTGACTGTGCAAAGATGTATGGGGGTTATATACAATTCATGACTGATTCATTATTTCATGTGGTTGCACAAGACTTTGTACAAACCAGCTCCTTAAGCTCTGGATTTAGCATCGATGGCCCTGAGGGAATCTGATATTTTTTTCCCCCCTTTCTTTATGGGACAATTGATAGCTGAGAGAAAATGAAGGATTGATGAGGATTAATACATGCAACAAAAATCCCAAATTCAAACAAGCAGATCATTATCCATTCATCAACTGAGGTGACTGAGACCATCAATGTTACACATGAGGACAGGCTTAAAAAAAACTTTAACAAACAATCTCTAGAGGATCTCAAATTTCTCTGTATCATTTTGTTTTGAGGTGTTTTTATGAAAATGAAAAAAAAAAAAAAATCTCTCTACTGTAATAGAATCAAACCAAAGTGACTGAAAGATGAAGCCAATGTGGAAGCACCAAAAGCTGCAGTTCCTCCTGCTGTGGCCTGGTACAAAAACACAGTTTTAGTCTAATTTCCTACCTCATTATCACTGGATGGTGGGTGAAAGTTTTATACCTCTTTTCTCAAGGGCGTGGTCACTTTAACTGACAGGTGGATACCGACATGGACGTCTATAGCCGCTATAGCTCTCTGCTCTGCACCTGAGCGAACTGTAGTCGCTGAACTGGACCTCTCGACCGTGTTTGTGCCGTTGGTGCTTTTTGGAGCATTTTTAATGCAACTATCCGACCAGTATTAGGGTTTTCTGTGTGGTACAAACCGTCCAAAACGGTTGTGCTTCAGTGTAGTCAAAGGAAATTCTCGGATTTTCTAACCAAGCTAGCTAGCATTAGCTTATAATTTAGCAGTCCACCATCTCACCCAAACATCTTCACTACTTTACTGGCTCCAGGAAAGTGAGATGATGGCAGCCAAGACGCTAGAGTTAAGGCTTCAAAATGTGTTCAAAACCAGTGGGTCACATCACAATGGCTATGTCCGTCTTTTATGTACAGTCTGTGTTCTGACAACAGCAACATCTGTCCCTTCATGGGTGTTAAACAGCTTCTTCCCTACATATATATATGTTTTTTTTTAAATACATCAGCCTCTCAGTAAACTCGTCTTAACAGGAAGTGGATGTGAGTGAGTGTCACCTGATTAATGCCCAATGGACATTTCTTAATAACAAAAAAAATAAAACACCAAAAAAGCTTGGATTCAAATTATGTTTGTGTTGATTTAAAATGTATTCAGGATGTGAATGTGACATGCCCCACTGTCCATGAACTGGTTTTGTTTTACTTGGACATATTTCTAAAAAAAAAACAAACCCCATTAAAGTATGAAATATGTCCGGCTAAAAAAGTGAAATCTGAAAAATCTCTTGTTCTTGTTTGTTTAGGGTAATACAGCTTTGATTCATCATCAAAATGACTTTGTTCATGTAAACAGTAGTTATCTGCAGCTTCTTCATGATGCTCATCATCAAATCAGGAAAATAAACAATTCAGTTCATGACCTCCTCCTTTTCTGTGATATCTCTTTATGAAAGCATCAGGGATTTGTTTCTCTTTTAAGGTCTCATTACCTTAAAAGTGGATCTGTTACCCAGTAATCCACAGAAACACTAAAGAAACCACAGTCATGTTTAACTCTCACTGACCTTCTGGACGGTGGAGGTGAGCTCCAGACACAGCTGGATGATCTTGCCTTTGGTAGAGGTGAAGTCGCTGGCGCTCGTCAGAGGACTCCTGGAAAAAAAGGCAAGCTAAAATTAATGTTACTGTTTCAGTGGAGCGACCTCTGGTAGAACCATGAATCCTTTCAGTACTGACAGACCCAGTGAGGAGGATGTAAGAGGCGGACCAGGGCTAACAAATTCTGTCATTCTGTCTGGTCCAGTGGTGGATGTTCAAATTAAACATATTAAACAAAGTTTCAAATAATGAGGTCTGTAATGGTAAATAAAGATTAAAAAGATTAAAAAAAACAAAAGAAATGTCAAAAAATTCATCTCCCCAAAAACCGACGATATGATTTGATAGAAAATCTGAATAATTTTGTATTATTCAAATTTTCTGTAGATATCGGGATTATATCATTATCGTGTAGTGAAAATCTAATATCAAACAAGCAGTTTTAGCTCCTCCCCCTTTAAGGCAACTTTCTCTTGGTGGGTTGCCTCTTGTAAACAGAAGGTTCAAACACCAGCTGGGTGGAGCCTCTGTGCTCTATCATCCTTATTAACCTGCTCTCTCTCTTTCATCCCTGGTGCTGATTGGCTGCTGAGGCTCACCTGCATGTATGTAATCTGAATCTTACGCCTTCTGGCCTTCTTTATCTCCCTTATTCATGCTAACCTTTTTAAGTATTTATTTATTTTTTATTTTATTATTAAAAATTCCTGCAGCAACGTTGTGCCATCTCTAATGTTGGTTTCCTTTTAGCCATGGCTTTAGGGACCATAACAACCATATAATGAAATCTGCACTCTATGATGTCATACAGATCCAGAAATGGAAAAAACTCTGACACTGAGTGTTCAGAGCTGTCTGAAGTCTTGAGCTTTTGATCACAGGGATTACTTGTACATACAGAGACTTTAGTACTTTGGTTTAAGTATGAACACCCACCAATATACACTGTACACTCATATAAACTTATTGTGATTAAAGCTTTAAAAATACAGTGTAAGATGTATTTATTTAATGCTACTGGAGCTAAAACGAAGGCTTCTCATTTCTAACCATGTTAACTATTACTTTGATCTCCTGCAGGATTATATCAGCTGTGAGGAGAGGACTGGACTGATTGTCAGACATCTCTGGCTGTCATACATCAGACGTCAGGTGTGTTACAAAGCATCTATGTTTGTGTGCAGCGGCTGCAGTGATGCTGGAATCTGTTTCAAGCTGATACAAGCTGAGAAAAAGCTGAAAGAGTCAAACAGCGAGGTGGTAAAAAAATATGCATAAAGTGTCGAACTATTCTTCTAATGACAGTAAATTTAATCAACATAGATCAATGTGAGTTAAACAGCTGCTGTGGAAGGAACATAACCTGTTTCTTCATTTGTCTCTGTGAGATTCTGACTGACACTTTAATAAAAGTGGAATTTTATCTTTTCCCTGATGACTCCAAATGTGTAAAAGATGATCTGGAACATGGTATATGAATAATTATGTATGTACAGTTCAAATTAAAACTACTGAAGCCACTTAACCTGGAAGAATTCCTCCTGATGTGAATAAAACTGAATAAAAACATCAACTATGACTGCCATAATATCTTTTTTTGATGCTTAATTTTTTTCCTTTCCAAAACTACACTTCATAGAAAAGAGGAAAAAAAATCATAACCAACTAATCAAGATACTCAATAATCAATGCGAGTATCTACACTGTATAAGTGCGAGGACACACTAGATGCTGCTGTGAATAGTAGAAGATAAACTTATTTTGCTATTAGGTTAGTGAACAACGCAACAACTTTAAAAACTGATTGATGAAATTAATCTCATTGGCTGTGATTTTCTCCACCAGTCTTAAATACACCATTTTCACATTTTGAAATTTAATACCTGCAGCAAAATTTCATGAAATATAATTAAAACCTTCATTTCCCTGACTGTAATTTCAGGGGTTTTTTTATGAACCACCGTACTGTCCCTGTAGTGTATGATTCCCTGTGCTTACATTCATGCAGCAAGTTTCTGCACTTTTACAATGTCTTCATATCAACGTAACGTAATGAGAGTTTGACGCAAGATCGAGGGTATTCGTATCGCAAATCCGATCTCAGTTTGTAACCCCAGCATACTATGAATGTGTCTACCTGTCCAGCCAGCCAAGCAGATTCTTCGCAGCTCCGATCAGCTCAACCACGGCAGTCAGGAATTCGTTGGAGGGCTGATGGGAGTTTTTGTTGTGGTAGGCGGGGTTCTTCCTGCGCTGCGTCACGGCGCTGCTCAGGTTGTGGTGTGCCGTTCTCATTTTCCCCACCAGAGTCTTCAGGTTGTCTGACTCCACACCATAGTTCTGTTAAAGAAAGATTGCATTAATATAAAGGAATCTTTCTCAACTATTAAATCTAAAGACTATATTTCCCATTTCCCGTCACCAAAACTACAAACTACATTTCCCACAATGCACCTCAAAGTACCTTTTGTTCGTGAAAATACAATACTACTCAGGAATGACGGATGGGAATTTAGACATTCCCATGACCTCTGACCACACACACACACACCCTGAAGCCCTAATGAAAACACACACACACGAAAAACCCCACACACATTCCTGCAAAACAGCCACCATAGCGATGATGCGAGTAAAAAAATATTCCAATCCACACCACATTAACTTCACACCAAACACAAACCCACAGAATATACAGGAATGAGCAATACCATGTATTTAATTAACCAGTTAATAAACCTTTTTAATTAATGGCAGATGTGTTGAGTTTATGTTACATCGTCTCTGCAGGTCTGAACAGGATCTATAGTTCACTCTGTCTGTAGGCTGACGCAGTGAACGCGCTGCGTCACCTGCGGCGGCTCAGATGTTTGAGGCGTCGTGACGCTCAGAGCCAAATTAAACACCTGGAGCCAAACTGACATTCCACCTGCCAAATGGCTGAATGGAGAAAATATGTCCAACGTAACGAAACATGACACCTGACCTCACGTTTCAGGTAAAGTTTTCAAATCGTGTTAAAAACGATGTGATCACATGGAGCAATGTCGTCAATCAGAAAAGACAGAGTCAGAGTCAGGCTCCTGTTGGAGTGAAATAAGCAGCATGCTTTGATTCATTCTTCATTCATTCTTCTTTGATTGAAAATTAATCAGTTAAATGTTTATGCAGCGAATGCTTTAAAATTTGCAACATTTTGTCAAATTGCCTTTATGCATGACAAACTAAATTTATGAAGACATCGATGCAGATAATCTGCACATTTGAGGAACTAAACCACCAAATAATTTTAATTTTCTGACAAGCAAATTGTTTCAGCTCCACTCTGTTACTCTGCATATATGGAGGGCCAAAACTGCCAAAATCAAAAATAAATAATGTCTCAAAAAATTCATATGCCAATACTAATAACTATATTAATAAATTGAAACATAAATGGATTTATAAAATGTGAAATTTCCTGAAACATATTTATTTCTGTATTCTTTTTTACATTTCCTTACCTATTTTGCAAATGAGTTGTCTTTCTGCCTGTTGATTGATGCAAGGATCAGAACATATATGCCTACAGTCAGTTAGGACAACAGGAGATGGTAAATGGTAAATAATAAATGGACTGGTTCTTATATAGCGCTTTTTCAGCTCTGTTTTGAGCCCTCAAAGTGCTTTTGATCTACCACAAGCCTCATTCACCCATTCACACAGATTCTTACAGGCACTTTTTTTCCCTGTACGTAA
>VVAS01031490.1:3545-15370 GCA_015103295.1 Ptychochromis oligacanthus
AAACAATAGCACCAAATCAGGATCACGTTGTTTAATTTCAAAAGCCGGATAGCCTAAAAAAAAAAAAACATAAAGATTTTGTTTGCCTCATGTCGCAGCAGGCCTGCAGCCTATGGCCGTGTGACAGTTAGATGTGTGCCCGAGGTGTAACGATGGTACCCAGTCAGGATCTCACTGTCGCATTTCAAAAGCTGTTTTTAAAAAAATAAAAGCACAAAGAATTTCTTTGATTCTAGCTATGCTGCCATGTAGCTACAGCCAAGATAACTGCCACATCTATGTTTGGTGTGTAATGTAGCAACAGCCCTACAATATGTAAATACAACAGTTAAATATGGTATAATTATAACTTACCAGTATGACAATGCTGTGATCACACAAACATAGTTTCCGAAATCGTGTTGAAGGTGATGTTTTTCCTTTTTCCAACTGCTAATCAAGCTATGCCTTGTTGGCTCCATGACCTCAGCTCCTCGTTGTTGCTTCCAAGCTGGGAAGCACAAAAATCGGACTCCATTCCGTAAAGGTCTTCCATTCCAGTCATATGTTCAGTTGTGTCATTTTACAACACAGCTGCTCACCATTCTGATGAGTTTCTAATGCCCACAATTTAACTTTCAAACCCAAAAGCAACCTCTGTCTCCCTATATTCTATTATCAACTCAAACTTGCGTGAAGAACCGTCCCAAAATGCATTGTGTTTGTGACATCACGATCCCGAGCTCTATACACTGAATGAAACAGTGCCCCAGTAAATGTCATGCAGTAAACATGTGTTGCACCCCTACATGTCCAAAGGAAGCCAGGCTGAATTGGCATCCCTTGATTTACAAAAAAAAAAAAAAAATAAAATAAAAATTAAACTTAAATAACATGAGGCTAAAGTCATACCACTGCCACACTGTGGAGCTGCCCTTTGGCTTCACATCAGTCAAGTCATAGCACACCGTCACTGAATAACTGTTGTCCATTTTATGCAATATTAGCAACATATGGTGAAGATTTTGAGTTTTCAGTAAATAGTAATCAGTAAACTGTAACTACAGCAGCAGCGTAAAGTTAACTCTGATGGCATGTGAAGAGAAAAAATAGATTTGTATTTGCTGAAATTCAGCAGCTTTCTAATTGACAGTGATTTATTTTTGCCCACGAGTCATCCTCATTCATTCACTACAGGATTTAAAAAACGTACCTGTGGAGCACTTGTGCACAGGACAGACTTTTCACACTATCCAAAATATCCACTGGCTCTGTAGAGGACTTACTGTGAATTCTACAACATGGTTATTAAAAACTTTGCCACCATGAGAGGATGACCTTCCTCTTAGGGTGAGTGACATGCACGCCTCCTGCACTCTGTTCTGCTGTTGACTGAGCTGATCATGTGTCTGTGTGCATTTTTTTTTATGTGGTTAAGTTGCACATTGAGCCTTGCTTGGCTGGATTTAGCTGCATGTGTAATAATTTTATCGCTGTGTTTACATGCAGAAAATAAGCACGCCAGGCAGCATGAGGAGGTTACCCTGATAGGTGGTGGTGGTGGTTTACAGCCTCTGCAGGTGTGATACTGTTGTTAGTGCTTTATGTTGAATGCTGAACATCTCATCTAGTTTTTTCACTGGGTAAATTCTATGTAAAATCTTAAAGACACTTCCTTAAGCTTGTTATTGAGGTGCCTCAGTGCTCCAGGCCTTTATTACCTCCTTTAGCAGAGGAGACACTGGATCATCTTTTATGAAAGGAGAGGAGATAGTGCCATCCCATAATTCATAGCTACACACCATCTGACCATACATGAAAGCAATCAACCAGTGCTTTGAATATTGGTTGTCAGTTAGTTGGTAAATAAACACAGCATATTACCATCATATTCAGAATTTCTTCAAAAATTTAAGATACCAGTAACACCTAAAGGATATGCTGTTATCGCTGATGCTGTTCCTCAGGTTCTCTTTGGTTTCTTGGGAACTACAATCACATCTCAGAGTTTTATTCGTCAGTCAGGTCAAATGGGGTGATGGATGGTGTGATTGAACTTGTGAGTAGTTATGTGACAGTTACCATGCTTAATTTTGATAAACAGTGAGCTCATACTCTGGAGACTTTTTCGGTGACTTATTGATTAATCACTCTGTTTTAATTGAGCCCGCTACACGCGATCACACTTTTCTGGAAATTTCTAGCAGTGTTTCCTCCTTTTCCACAGCTGCAGCCACATTCATCACATCAGGTCAGAGTGAGCCAAACTTTATCAAACATTAAATCAGAAATAGTTCTTATATTAAAAGTCTTTTTGTCCTTTTTGCATCTTCTCTTTCAATTTTAATACTAAATGTTTAAAACAATAATCATCTGGTCCGTTGTTTAATACCAAAATTATTAATTTTACAACAAAATACTTGTTGCCATTGGCTTTTCAGAATCACTTCTCCATTTAACTTCCCTCTCTCTTTAACTGGTGTTTTCTTGGTGGAACTCCTCTTCTGGTTTGGCTGATAATTCAGGTGTTCGTGATGTGCAGGTAGCAAAGCTGATAGCTGTGACAGATGTGTCTTCAAAGTTGCAGCCTTCATGTGTGGTCTTCCTCCTCCTGACTGGACTTTGTGTAAAAACCTTCTTGCTCTCCAAAACGCCTGTGAGGAACGTGGCTGTAGCATCGACGCCTGTTTTCCTGATATTTTAGATATATCGCTTCTCTGTTGATGAAGATAATAATGGCAGTTGTTGGGTCGGTGTGCTCTTAACATGACCAAAATCTGATTGAACAGTCAGCCATGAGAGGACAAGCCTACTAGTGTGTACTCAGGCCCTCATCCAGTGTCACCTGGGTTACGCTCCAGCTCGATCATGATCGTCTTTGGATAAGCTGTTAAGAAAACTGATGGATGGAAAACATTTTTTTAGAAGGCCAACGCGAAGCAGATTTTGTAATCTTTGAGCTCAAAGAGGCTTTAAGTGCACATAATAATACAGACCCTTAAGCCCCGTCCACATATAAAGTGATTTGCTTGTCGCACATCGCTTTGTAGCTGATAATTCGTTGCTAGTGGACATTCCAGGTTCCTGTTGCCTAGATAACCTACTACTGTATTTACCACGCTGTCATATGTCAGTGATCAGTATCTTTCACTCTGATTGATAGTTGCTTCAATCAAGACTCAAAATCACTGCATCACCAGCATTTATTTTGGCCATTGTCTCTTGAATATTGCTGAATGTCACTGACATTCTGTGGTCTCTGGTTGCAGCGTTGCTGCTAGTTGCTTCCTGTGTGGATGGCCTTAGAGTGTCTCCTGGGTCTTTGTCCAGAGTTTTCCATTGTGAGGAATCCCAGGTGAGTTCTCCTGAGTGAATATCAGGATTGTCTTTATAAAAAAAAAAAGGGAGGTGATGAAAGGAAGACTCTGATGTAACTTCACTTCCCAAAACAAAGTCTATACAGAGATGCAAGTTGACATAAATTTGGGAAGGGCGACACAAATAGAGGCAGATGAGCACCTACTCGACTTGAAAATATTTAAACATGGCATCAAGCAAACTTCGTTTAAAGGCCTATCAGCTGTGATTCTCCTGATGCTGCTTGGAGACAAGTCAGATTTTGTGGGACTTCTTAGGAAGTTCTGAAAAAATATTACAGCTAACAGTTGTATTCCCTTTGCTTGTTATGGGCAAATATTTCTTAGTTTTCCCCAATATTTCAGCAACTGTATTTACGTGAGTAAAACAAGGAGAAACATCACTTCACGTTTGATCCCAACACAATTTAAGATTCTATAGATGGAGTCCTGGAAAGAACTCTATAGTTCTGTTGGCATGAGTAATGATGGAGAAACAGGGAGAGGGTGATTGCTTGAACTGAACCCAAGCAGTACACTCTTTGGCTCAGTTGTTTGGATTGCTCTTCAGCAGTAGCTGAGTCTGAAGAAAAAAATGTCAGGATTCTCTAGTTGGTGTAGTCATTTCTACTTTCACCTAGTCATTAGCTTTGGAGAGTGACCAGAGAGTGTGATACGGAGTAAAAGTGTCTTATTAGAATAGTTAACAATTTATTAATGGTAACTCAAAAATAAGACAAGAAATGATGAAAAGGTGCCAACCTGAAAGTAAATGTGACTCAAAAAAAAGAGTGAACTCAAAACAATCAAACTAAATGACACCAAGTTGGGTGCCAGAAAGGTGAAAGGCAGAGAACTCCTGGGAGGAGGCCAGCTTATCTAGACTTCCAATCAGGTGAAGTCATTTTCTCAATGATATAAAAGAAAAGGATTATGACCCGAAGAGAGAAGCAGAACTACACCAATCAGGCATAACATGATGACCACTGACGGGGAAAGTGAATAACACTGATTATCTCTTTATCATAGCACCTGTTAGTGGGTGGGATATATTAGGGAGCAATTGAACATGTTGTCCTCAAAGTTGATGTGTTAGAAGCATGAAAAATGGGCAAGCGTAAGGATTTGAGCAAGTTTGACAAGGGCCGAATTGTGATGGCTAGACGACTGGGTCAGAGCATCTCCAAAACTGCAGCTCTTGTGGGGTGTTCCCGGTCTGCTGTGGTCAGTATCTATCAAAAGTGGTCCAAGGAAGGTACAGTGGTGAACCGGTGACAGGGTCATGGTAGGCCAAGGTTCACTGATGCGCGTGGAGAATGAAAGCTGGCCCGCGTGGTCCGACGACCTACTGTAGCTCAAATTGGCGAAGAAGTTAATGCTGGTTCTGATAGAAAGGTGTCAGAATACACAGTGCATCACAGTTTGTTGTGTATGGTCAGCAAAAGGGGGACCAACACAATATTAGGCAGGTGTTCATAATGTTATGCCTGATTGGTGTATGTCTGAACAAGCCGTCAGAGCCATTGTGCTTAAAGGAGTTCTGGGAGTTTTGTAGTCAGAAGGACTAGTTTTCACCTGACTGATACTCGAGTTGATTATTTTCATTTTTTAACATGCACAAAACATGTTTTTTAGTAAACTGCAACATACTTAGGTCATTTGGAGACCACTTTCCACCAATGCTCAGAAAATTGAAAACCATGAGCGATAAAGATGCCTGATGTTTTGAACTGATGTGCATGCTGATGTTACAAGTTGGGGGTATTGTTTTCGCTCCACCGCAGGATCTAACTTTGACTCTGTGTTTATTGTAGAAACCCAGAAAGCACCATCAGCACTGCAACCAAACCTTCAACAAAGCATCTGGTCTAAGGAGTCACCAGCACACGCACACTGGAGAGAAACCATACAGCTGTGATCAGGGTGGATCAGTTTTCACGAAGTCAAGTAATCTGAAGACGCAATGGCATAGTCACATGGCAAAGAAACCATACAGCTGTGACCAATGTGGGAAAAGTTTTACTGTGAAGTCTAACCTGAAAATTCATCAACAATTTCACGCAGAAGAATAAAGTAACAGCTCATGAAAAAAACTTAATCAGAGAGAAGCTGTATTGGTGAGTGTTGGAATGCTTTTACTCTTTTGGACTCCCTCAGATGACATCAGCAGGAGAAAAGCTGTACAGCTGTGACCAGTGTGGATCATTTTTACTCAGTCAGGTTATCTAAAGATGCACAAAAGTGTTAACACTGGAGAGAAACCATACAGCTCTGACCAGTGTCGGAAAACTTTTACTCAGTTATACTCCCTCAGAAAACACCAGCTGATCCATACAGTTGTGACCAGCGTGGGAAAAGTTTTACTCAGAAAATTACTGTGTCACATGCAAATTCACTCTGGAGAGAAACCATATTGGTGCGAGGAATGCGGAAATGCTTTCAGGAACAAGTCGAACTTACGAGAACATTGTCAGAAACATCACAGCAGGGGATAAACCATACAGTTGTGATCAGAATGAGAAGGCTTTCAGTGTGAGAGGTTGTATTGCTGTACAGAATGTGAAGTCCAACCTTTAGTGCAGACCTTTAAAGAGTTAAAAATGTATTGTGCATGTACTGGTCTACATAGACTCTGTTGGTTTATGTTCAATAGTTTAATAGCTTCAGAAGTGACTGTTAACAACTGGACAGTTGAAACCAAGCAGTTAATAGAGGATATTGAACTCCTTTGAACATTCAGCATCTTATTACAGTGATTGTAGTAAAAAAAAAAAGTCACACCTATGGAACACGTTTTTGTTCTGCATTTAAAACCTTCAAGATGAAATCTCAAATTGATATTATTCTGTGGCTCAGATGAACAAGTTAATACTGTTGATATTCTGTGCTTTTGTTTCTTTTTCCTGGGAGGAAGATGAATGAACTTTCTTTTCAGTAGTTTGTTCTCAGTTTGACCTTACATCACAAAATGTTCATTTATCTTTTACAGTGAAGTTTTTAATGACTTTAAAATGAATTGTTCTGTATTTCAAAACCTTTGAGGTGAAATCTCAAATTGTCTTTATTCTATGACTAAGATGAATAAATTAACTTGTTAATAATTTGTGCTTTTGTCTTTCTGTTTTTTGCTTACAAAGGTTGTGTTTAACATAAATATGAAAGTCACTGTTTTACACGGGCAAATTTAATTCATTTCAAAGCTGGAGGGGAGGGGGCAGAAGCAAAAAGGTACATTATTATAGTTCTTAACTTGTTTCCTTATGTATTTGTTCATTTTCTGTACAGCATTTGACCACCTCAGTTACATTTCTTCAAATTAGTCATACCCATAGATGATATGACAGATGCACGTAGCTACCATGACATCACCCGTTGGTTTCTGAAGTCCTCTTTAGAAGTCTCGAGATGAGCATTTCTGATGTCGCCATGACAAGGAAGGGTAGGTCTTGACTATGAAAACGCACACTCATTGGATAATGACTTATGATTGAGAACTCCAAGGAGTGTGCGGTTTCTAGAGTTCAAGAAAGAAAGCCCTTTACCCCCAGACATCTATAGGACTGGAAGTCTTTTTGCAAGCACATTTATCACCATCTGGTGGCCTTCAGACAGAATGCAGGTTTTAGACACTTCCACGTTGGCTTAATTTGTTCTGACCAAGCTACGTCTGTCCACAAATATACCATTGGGATTAGTGCTCATTTGAGTAAAATTATTCTTTGAGTTTTATAAGAAGAGAGTTTTTTAAAATATTAATTTCATTGTTGTCATTTTACATGTAAATACATATAAATATATAGCTGCGTGAGGTCAAATGTAAACAATCTGTTTCCAAAAGAAAGAAGCTGCTCTTAAAAATGAGTTTAAAAATATATATATATATATCAGTAATCTGAGACCATAGTAACAGTAACTCAGGGGGTGGAGTTAAGCTAAGGCTCCATTCAACTTAATTAGTTTATAGCAGTGTATTTTGTTATTGTGAGAGCACCATTTGAGCTGCAACTTGTTTGTGATAGAAGAAAAAGTTTAAATTTCATCAACCAGGATTACTGCAAGACTGGAATGAACAAAAAGAGCCAATACCAGTCCAGCAGACTACAGGCTACAGTCCAGCAGACTACAGGCTACAGTTCAGCAGACTTCAGACCCTCCCCTCCTGCTGTAAACAGGTCAGTTTTCAGGGCTGACAAGATATACAGATAAAACTTATCTAATCACACATTTCATATGTTTAAAAAAAAGGAAGGACAAATCTTGAGGGTCCAAAGGTGATTCATCAACTATCATTTAGGGCTCAGTCACACAGGCCCAGAATTGGTCGGTAATATGTTAGGAACGAAAGGATGTCACATCATTTGATGGAAAGAAAAATTATCAACCTACAGAGGGTTGAATTCAAAGGCACCCTGGAAATCAAAGTGAAAAAATGCTGCGGCAGGCTAGTCCATTTTGCTGAAATTTCATTGCAGCAACTGAAAAAGGTACTCAGTAGTCTGTATTGCTCCCACATGCTTGTATGCATGCCTGACAACATCGGGGCATGGTCAAAATGACGGATGGTGTCCTGAGGGATCTCCTTCCAGATCTGGACCAGGGTATCACTGAACTCCTGGACAGTCTGAGGTGCAACCTGGTGGCGTTGGATGGACTGAAACATAATGTTCCAGAAGTGTTCTATTGGATTTAAGTCAGGCGAGCGTGGGGGCCAGTCAATGGTATCAGTTCCTTCATCCTCCAGGAGCTGCCTGCATACTCTCGCTACATGAGGCAGGGCATTGTCGTGCACCAGGAGTAACCCAGGACCCACTGCACCAGCGTAGGGACTGATAATGGGTCCAAGGATTTCATCCCGATACCTAATGGCAGTCAGGGTTCCATTGCCTAGCCTGTAGAGGTCTGTGTGTCCCTCCATGGATATGTTTCCCCAGACCATCACTGACCCATCACCAAACCTGTCATGCTGAATGATGTTACAGGCAGCATAACATTCTCCACGGCTTCTCCAGACCCTTTCACCTCTGTCACATGTGCTCAGGGTAAACCTGCTCTCATCTGTGAAAAACACAGGGTGCCAGTGGCAGACCTGCCAATTCTGGTATTCTATGGCAAATGCCAATTGAGGTCCACGGTGCCGGGCAGTGAGCACAGGGCCCACTAGAGGACGTTGGGCCCTCAGATCACATTCATGAAGTCTGTTTCTGATTGTTTGGTCAGGTTTATTCATACCAGTGGCCTGCTGGAGGACATTTTGTAGGGCTCTGGCAGTGCTTATCCTGTTCCTCCTTGCACAGAGGAGCAGATAGCAGTCCTTCTGATGGGTTAAAGATCTTCTATGGCCCTGTCCAGCTCTCCTAGAGTAACTGCCTAGCTCCTGGAATCTCCTCTATGCTCTTTAGACTGTGCTGGGAGATACAGCAAACCTTCTGGCAATGGCACGTATTGATGTGCCATCCTGGAGGAGTTGGACTACCTGTGCAACCTCTGTAGGGTCCAGGTATCGCCTCATGCTACCAGTAGTGACACTGACCCTAGCCAAATGCAAAACTAGTGAAAAAAGAGTCAGAAAAGATGAGGAGGGAAAAATGTCAATGGCCTCCACCTGTAAAACCATTCCTGTTTTGGGAGTTGTCTCATTGTTGCCCCTCTAGTGCACCTGTTGTTGATTTCATTAACACCAAAGCAGCTGAAACTGATTAACAACCCGCTCTGCTACTTAACTGACCAGATCAATATCCTAGAAGTTTAATTGACTTGATGCTATACTCTGATTAAAAAGTGTTCCTTTAATATTTTTGGGCAGTGTATTTCAAAAGGCACAATTTTTTCTTTGTAGATGAACACTCTCCGTTTCCAGTTTGCATCACACTTTTCACAGTTTCACTACCGCTGGGCGAGTAGACCTTAGCAACCTGTTAGCAACCAAAGCAAACACAAGGACGTTTTTGGAGCAGCACCGCTTACCTCTTTGCGACCAATTTCACACTAGTGACGACACCAACCAGTCAAGGAATAAATGCTTTTCACTAGTGACCACTTCTTACTGGGGGTCACTGACCGGTCTCTAGGCCTGCGTCAATGGGACTTTATCATTTGATTTCACAGTGACTGCCAGCAACTTCCGGCAACCTATTTGCCACCCAGTCTGGGAATACACATTTTTCCCTAGCAACCAGTTGTTGCCAGATGGTTGCAAGATGCTTTTTAAGCCTGTGTGACTAATAATATCTTATCAAGCAAATGGAGCTCCCCTCTGATTGGTCTAAAGTGTCACATGAGTAACTTAAGGTTGCAGGTGAGGTCAGTGCAGATTGATCCAGGTTAAAAATGGCAAAGCAGTCTGTTCTGTGTGTGTGTGTGTGTGTGTGTGTGTGTGTGTGTGTGTGTGTGTGTGTGTGTCAGTGCTCTCAGTGGTTTGAGAGGATGATTCTTGGAGTGAGTGAGCGAATTATAGAGGCAGGCGGAAAGGCGTGTCGTTGGCCAAAGGGAGGAGGAAAAAACCTTCATCACTTATTGCTGATACACTGGAGCTACACACACACACACACCACACACACACACACAATCTCCTGTTGTTGTTGTATTTTGTAGGAGCATAAATGGTGACAATCTGGTCCTGGAACAGGAAGTGGATGTTCTCCTGCATGTAGCCGGTAAACACACGCTATAGAAAGCCAACTGGGTCATAATTTGCTGTTTGATGTTTCAGTACCATAATGTAAAGGGCGACTTCTTAGAAGTGCAACCTTAATTCCTAAAGAGCAACTTGTATCCTTAAAAAGCTAGAGCAACATAAAGGGCAACTTCCATCCTAAAAGGTCAAGTTTATTCTTATAAATTGAGAAGTTTAAGAGCAATTCCTAACCCACTTTCAATCTTAAACAATTTTAATGCTCAAATATTAACTTGAAGTGCAATCCTTAATCCATTTAGAACAAGTTAAAGAGCAACTTTTATCCTTGGAGACCAATGTAATGACCAACTTTAATGCTGAAAGAGCAATTTAAAGAACTTATTGTTTTGCTTTAAGAGCAGTTTATGTCCTTAAAAAGCAACTCTATTCCTTAAAGAGCAACAAACATGCAACCCTGGTCTTGTATCACAGAGAGCATCATAAAGAGCATCTTAACATTAGCAGCTTCCATTCCAAATTAAGCTGGTGAATTATGATCCAGTTGGCTTTCCATACACTGCTGACATGTTTCAGAGATGACAGTCTAACATCTGGTGCTATCTCCTTACCTAAATGTTAGATGTGTTACAGATGTGGGCGTGTGAACTGGGCCACCAGAGGGTGGCAGAGCTCCTGTACAGCTGGAACAGTCTGGCTTTGGGGATCCCTGATCTACTGGGATGCCTGCTGCTCGTCATCGCTCACTTCTGAGGACACACCTGCCTCACCATGGTGTTAGAGGAGCTTGACACACAGGGCACACACAACATCACATGATGTGCAGAGACGCGCACACTGCTGTCACCTCTCTCCACCAACCTAGACACAGGTAACCCTCACACCTGCTGCCTACATGTGATCTGATTCCAGCTGTCTGATTGGCTCCAATATCCCTCCTCCAGGTCTGAGCTCCTCCAGCAGCTCCAGTGGCCCTGAACCCATGGGGACCTGCCTCACCCCCATTCATCTCCTTCTTACTCCTCTTCCTCGCTGTCTTTCTCCCTTCACTCCCCCTCCTCCCTCGTTCTCGTCTTGATCTGTAATTCACTGACTGAAGCATCAGGTCAGGTAACTGGTCATCATTTTGAACCCCGTCGTTTCCAGAGACTCCTCCTTTCATCGACTACAAGAGCATCTCCCCCAGTCACACACACCTGTATGGACACACGGCAGGTGTCGGTTGCACATGGTGTCTCAAAGTTTAACCATAAAATCCCAAACTTTACAGCTCTGGTTTAGTTCCCTGCTTTAAGTACAGACTTCAGTCTCAGGACTTCCTCAGGGGGTGGAGTCACCAGCTCAGAGAGAGGTAGGACAACCCGGCCACACAGAACACCTGGCTGGTTATCTACCAGGTAGCAGTGGACGTCCGCCCAGGTGAGCCCCACCCTAAAGGATGTCAGAAAAGTGTAACCAAAGAAACCGATATTATCATGAGAATGTGAGTGTTTGCTTGCAGACGGGTGTGCTCCTCCCTCACACTTTGGCCTTCCTCTGCCTCATGGGTGGAGTTCTTGAACATCTCAGCTAACAGGCACATGGAGAGAGACTTAGCTCTGCTGATGCTGACGGAAGCTGAGCAGAGGGAGCTGTACAACACCACCATGATCATCCAGAGTGCCTTCAGGAGATACAAGGTACACACAGCATTACAGGAAGTTAGGGGATAAGTGCCATGTTAGAGATAAATATTTCAGCTGGCTGCTGAGAATGAAATGATTGTCAGTAGTCAGATTAGCAAGAAACATTCCCAGAGATTAGCTCAAAAATTATTTTTTTTTATCACTTCAGGTGTTTGAGTCTTCTTCTTCTTCTTT
>VVAS01031505.1:1920-13548 GCA_015103295.1 Ptychochromis oligacanthus
GATATGTGTAAAAGTATGTGTTTTTTTGTGTGTGTGTGTGTGTGTGTGTGTGTAGTAGTGTGTGTGTGTGTGTGTGTGTGTGTGTGTGTGTGTGTGTATGTGTGTGTGTGTGTGTGTGTGTGTATACACTACTCACAAAAAGTTAGGGGTATTCGACTATCGGGTGAAATCTATGGAAAATGTAAAAAGTTGCTACAGTGATATTATATCATGAAAGTAGGGCATTTAAGTAGGTAATTTCTTTGTCTCAAACAATTAATTGAAACAATAGCTAACAACAGTGGTGGGAATACCACAACAAAAAATGTCAATGTCTCAATAACTTCTCATGTGTCAGGTGTCGTCTTGGTCTCATGATGTCAAAATGTGAACAGCATGATGAAGAGGACTGTTTCAATACAAACTGTCACTGAACCAGAACATTTAGTGGTTGATTCATGGATCAGACACTCGTTGTAAATTGTGCGGTTAACCACCTTGTTAGAGAACAGCATGTTATGCAAAAAATGCTGAAACACTGAACAGCTGGACATGTGCATTCAGAAGTTTAGAGGTCAAAATAGGTTTACCTGTATATATACACACTGCTGCAAAGGTGGATGCTCATACTGAACATGGCCACATTTTTAAATAATGAGGTATGTGCAAGTAATTCCCATTAACCAAAAGCTCCAAATTACACCATTATTTCTACTGTCAGATCTGCACAATGTCAGTTAGAGCGGATATCCCTAATATGGTCATCCTTCTGTTTACAAGGGGCAGCCAATCAGAGCAAAAGTTAGTTTAAAGGAAGGCTGAAAAAAAAAAAGCTCGTTTCAGAAAGAGGTTGATTTGAGCTTATACTCAAGCTGAGTATAAGATAAATGAGGATTATTTTTTGCCAGCCATGCAAAGCTACTCTAGTAGAGTCCAAGAACAAAAGTATTGATCTGGAAAAGGGCACAATACGTACGCTTTATAGGTATTTATAGGTACCCTTTACCCTTTAGCTCTTTTAATCTTTAATAATTTCATGATTCTTTTAAAATGTTGAGCAGCATTATTCAGTTTTTCTTGAACAATTTATCCAATACCTTGTTGAAAGAACTGCACTCTCCTATAAAGTTCGCTAAAGTCCATGAAAACACCTTTTTTATATTCCCTTCATTCAGCCTACCACAGAGTTATTTCAAATGTCAGTGCGTGCAGCAAAAATAAAGTCAGGATGAATATAAAAGTTCTAGAAAAGTGTGACTGGAGGTAATGCAAGTAAAGAAAAAGAAAATGTATTTTGCAGGAACACACCCTGTTGTGTATGTTGTTTGGAGACCTATGAGGAGCTGTAAATCCATTGTAAAATCACGTGTTGTCTGGGTATAACTAGTATTCCATTTGCATCAGCGAAACAAAGCTGCCTCAGCGCCGTATTTGTATTCAGTGCGGCACAGGTGGAGCTTGGGTTCCACTGCTAAAAATACGGACCTTAAAAATTACATATACATGGTCTTTTTAAAAAAAAAAAAAAAAATCCAATTTAACCTATAATTCTGATATTGCATTTCTGGTGCAGGTGGTGTGTTCATGCAGGGTGACAGTGATTTTTATTTCATTCTGCCTGTGTATAAGACCCAGATTTGCTCCCGTCTGCCATATCATAATCATTTGGCCCAATGCCTTGATTTGAATTGGTGAATTGTTATGCCCTGACTAGGTAGAGTATGATACATCTGCTCACATTCCGCATTATTTTATCAACTGTTTTTTGCAGGTCACAGTGCAGTGGAGAAGGTGGTGGGGTTTTTTTTTTGTTTTTTTTCTCCTACCCCTCTGTCTGTGCTGGCAGTGAGCACGCCCCAGTACACAGAGTCCCTCGATGCAGTCTGGCAGGCCTAGTGAATCATCTTCCCGTCACAGGTGGGGGAAATACAACAGCGGGATTGGCAGTCCAAAGGTGGCGTCTGGCCCGCTCTTGAGTGGGGTGTTTGGCTTGCTTGCTTCCTCTGGAAAAGACGATATGTCATTTTTATTTTATTTTTTTTCATACAGGAGGAAAGAAAGTAGTTGAGCAACTTTATATTTTCCTCCACACCCAGAAACAGTACCCGGGTGATACTGCAGATTTTTAAGAAAATACCTGAATTTTGAAACCTGTCTTATCATCTATCTGGTCCTCTGCATTTATCTCCGTGCGAAGCTTAACCCTGATTGTTTGTGTGTTTGTGTTTCTTTCACTGGGGCTGTGTTTCTCTCGCGCTCCCTCCGTGTGCGTTTGAGAGGCTGTTTCATCTGAGCTCTTGTAGCAAGGTGGTTGCGAGGGCCGCTGATCAAAGGCGGAATCCTCAGGGCCAACAAGGGCCCAGCTCGAACAGCAGATGTTTCCCGTCTCTGTTAGCACTTCAGTTAGAGCTATCCTTATTTAACCGGCTCCTGCTAATGGCCCTCGCTGGTGTCGGATACACCAGATCGCCTTTCTTCTCCTTTGTGTGTGGAACATGGGACAGAACGCGAAACACCAGGGATATCTTGTTCCTCTCTGACACTCTCATTGTGCTCCTCTGTGAATTTCTGGCCAGAAAAATCCCTTTCACAGTAATTGGGTGTGAATGAAACACTTGCGCTTGCCTATTGTCTACAGTACAGTCTTGCATTCAGGCCACTGGTTAAACAAGCCAAGAGAGAGGGCAGAGAAGGATAGAGAAACATTGTTTGTGTGTGTGTGTGTGTTGGGGTTGAGGAGGAGGGGGTGTAGGAATTGTAGTGCAGCGTGTAAGGGATGAAGACCTCGCAAGAACAGAGCACTGTGTGAGGGGAAAATTATACAAGAAAAAAAAGGGGAGTTATTGTAGCTTGCAGAAAATGAGGGAAACAAAGAAAATATTAACTGCCTAGTTATGGAGGAAGAAGGACTTTTCAAGACCAGGGAGGGACAGAAATTGTTTGCAGCATGTGAGAATAGAGGCAATTTACAAACTGGGGACCGGAATACGAAGTGGACAAGCACACCGGTTTAACAGAAACAGCCAGCTCAGGTCCAGATTCTTCATATGGCGTACAGGAGATTGATTGAAAGATTTGGTGGGCCTAATTGCGCTGCACCATCTGCCCAAGTTAAAGAACCTGCCAGGCATGTGACAGTTTCCAACAGGCTCACTGACGAGCAGATGTGTGCAGGGCTTGTGTGTGTGTGCGCGCGCGTGTGTGTGTGTGTTTACAGCACGTCAGTCCCTCTTTACTTTGTGATCACATCTTTTTCTTTTCTTTTTTTTTTTGAGAGGGAATTAAGACAAAAAGTCTTGAGTTACAGAGACCTGACGTGCAAATGCATATTGTGAAAGCTCTTTTTTGCATAATTAAACCTCCCTATGTGTAACGCTGCCTCGTGTTCGTCATAATTTTTGGTCTGTCTGTAGTGTTGGAGTGGTTATTGTTTCTGTCAGAATTGCTATTGATATAACAGCCTGACAAATGTCATCGGCACAGAGTGAATTTCCATAAATCAATCAACCCCCCCCCATTTCCACAATGAAACGGATCGCCAGCGGAATTAAACAAAAGGAAATGCTCTTCACAAAACATGCATACTAATTTATCCAGTAAATTTATTTGGTATTCAATGAGATGGGCGAGGAGGGAATGTATTCAAATCAAAAGTGCAGTTATCACATCTATTAACAAGGCAGCTACCAAAAACACCCAGGAAATTCCTTATTAGATCAGCCCGCTGAGATATGTAATTTCTAATTTAAAAGGAATAGTTTAATTTTTTGGGACGTGCGCGTATTGGCTTTCTTGTTGACATTTAGATGAAAAAAATGTATTTGTGTTATTATTGTCTGGTAAATGTAAGGCTGCCACTTAGATCAGGTTAGCTTGATTGGCATAATAAAATGGGAAGAGCTAAACTGTCTACATTTTATCTTGTGCACTTTGGGGTAGTATGTGAAACAGAATGTGATACACATACTTGTTGATTAGTGAGTTTTGGAGGTGCTGCCATCCTTTATTACCCACAGACAGAGCCAGTGTGATTTGCTCTGTCTTAATGCTAAGCACATTAGGTTAATTGGTTACTCTAAATTGGCCATAGGTGTGAGTGTGAATGGTTTTCTGTCTCTCTAAGTTAGCCCTGTGATAGACTGACGACCTGTCCAGGGTGTACCACACCTTTTGTTTGTCCTGTGACAGCTGGGATAGGCTCCAGCCCTTTCCCGCAGCCATGAATTGGATAAGCGGTTAAGAAAATGGATGGATGCTAACTTGCACTATTTGTCTGCTTACCATAACTTCACACTTAGTGCACATATGCGAGTGGCTTCAATCTTCTCTTCTAAATCTTAGCTAAAAAGCAAATAATGTTTTTCAATAATAGTTAAATATGGAATGCTCCCAATACACTCAAAGTTGCCTATTAACAAATGAACAACATTTGGTAATAGGCAACCAAATGTTGCCTATTACCAAATCACACAGTTGCTGCAGATCTGTCAGCTGCACATGCATGAAGTGAATCTCCCGTTCCACCACATCCCAAAGGTGCTCTATTGGATTGAGATCTGGTGACTGTGGAGGACATTTGAGTACAGTGAACTCAGTGTCATGTTCAAGAAAGCAGTTTGAGGTGATCTGAGCTTTGTGACATGGTGTGTTATCCTACTGGAATCAGCCATCAGAAGATGGGTACACTGTGGTCATAAAGGGATGGACAAGGTCAGCAACAATATTCATGTAGGCTGTGGTGTTTAAACAATGCTCAGTTGGTACTAAGGGGCCCAAAATGTGCCAAGAAAATATCCCCCACACCAAATTGTGACCCTACCATCCACTCAGGCAATGTTTGTAGCTTCTGACCTCTGAGTAGCCTCTGACCTCTGACATCAGCAAGGCATTTTAACACAGAGAACTGCCGCTCACTGGATATTTTCTCTTTTTGGACCATTCTCTATAAAAACTAGAGATGGTTGTACTGGAAAATCTCAGCAGATCAGCAGTTTCTGAAATACTCAGACCAGCCCGTCTGGCCCCAACAACCATGCCGCGTTCAAAGTCACTTAAATCACCTTTCTTCCCCACTTTGATGCGCAATTCAAACTTCTGCAGGCATGTCTACTTACATGCCTAAATGCACTGAGTTGCTGTCATGTGACTGGCCGGTTAGATATTTGCATTAATGAGCAGTTGAGCAGGTGTACCTAACAAAGTGTTTGGTAATTGTATAGTGGGCATCATAGCGGGAAAAAACAGTTTCCTCATCACAGCATTCACTTGCTCATAAACAGCCAGCAGTATAGACTGAATAAATCATGAAGTAATTTAGCTGAATATCAAGAATGTCTCCAAATAAGTTAGAACAAAGACTATGAAGCACTGAAGGCCAGGATCTCTCTACAATCAGACCCTTAGACTGCATCAAACAAAGAAAAGGAAGCTGTTTAACTAATGAAGACAACACACTGCTCTCTACTTTCAGGTACAAAAAAGGGGATAGGATTCACCTGATATTGGATACCTTTGCCTTGCCAAAGCAGTGTGGGCTGGTGAATGGGGGAGTACCAGATTAGCAAATAAGGTAATTGCATTAGCATATCAAATCACCAACAACTGTCCTTCTGCTGCTTTGTTCATGCCAGGGGTTTGCTTCTAGCCAAAAAACAGATTAGTGTTTATGTGCTCTTAGTTTCAGTATCTCCACACAGCCCCTTTAACTGAAGCAGTGTTGACTTCAAAGTCTCTTATATGTTCATATGTATTATGTGTATTTTTACAATAATCAATTATTCATAAGAGCATAGATTTTAGATAATATTTTTTGCATTCTTTTAAAATTGATTATATTTGACTGCTATTAAAGCCAGACGTTCAGCATAGAGTTCAATAACAGTTTCCTAGATTTCTGTTCACTGCTGCGTGCAAGCTTCATCCTAACAGCCTCTTCTTCAAACCATTAAGCCCCAGTGCAGGAAAAAAGAAGTAAAGTAAAAGAAATTGCATAGATTTCTTGTGAATGTCCAACCACGATCCAAGCCACTTAACATGACAATGAAATAGCTGACTATTAATTTACATGCCAGGCTACAGATTTAATTGGTGCCAATCCTAGAGATGATGTTAAGAATGTAACTAAGGAGTTGTGGCTTAAATGTTGAAAGTGTTAGGCAGCTGAACTGCAGAACAGTTTCCATTTGAGAAACATCAAATAGAAATCAAAAGTTATGTCAGTTGTTGTCACATTTGGATCTTTTTATCATGCACCTTTGTCTCTTTTCCCTGATTTGGGCACACAAGACAGGGGACATTGGCATGTGTTTCATATTCAGCATACTCATATTCCCAAGTCCCTTTTGTAATTATTATTCAGTAGATGCACCGCTTGGCACAAGGACAAAAGTTTGCATAATTTATGCAAGGCCGTCATCAATTTTTGAAAAATGGCCCCGGCCTTTTCTGTGCTTTTAACTAAATAGATGCACGTCAGCCTGGACATAAAATGACCGCAAGGAACAGAGAAAACTTTATTTATATCTTTGCCTAAACTTTGAACCGACGCACACTTTAGAGAGCATATTGGCCTTTCATTGTCCAGCTCAAATAAATTTATTTTAGTTGTTCTCTTGAGCCCGCTGTTCTCTCCCATTGGGAGAGGGCTACTGGAGTATATGAAAATAATACTTTGTAAGGCACTTTTCCCACCTCCTCGAGAAGTCAGCTTCTCAGACGAAGTATTTGGAGATGAGCTGGATATGATAACAGCCCACTTCCTCTGGATGTGTCCCCAAGGGCTCTCACCTGAGGAGTTATTTCCAGCACATAATGCTCACAGGGAAAGATCCTCTGGTGGAAAACCAAAAAGGAACATTGTCATTCTATATCCCAAGAGAAAGTGCTCTATTTTTTACTGTAATGAAGAGAAGGATGATGTAAATAAACTCCATTTATTGTGAACCTCTCCTTTTCTCTTGTCCATACATTCTACTTTCCATGCCTTTTCCCCATAATCCTGGCTCTACATGTTTTTTTCCACTGCATTGTCTACTGGTTTAGATTTCAGTAATCTATGGCTTGGATGTTGTAATCCATTTCTGCTGCCAGAACATAGAAGCGATGTTGGATGTATTTTTCCTGGCTCTTTTGTTTAATGTCCTATAAAGATGGAAATTTGGCATTTGTCCTTTAATTTCTAAATAGGCTATGTTTAGTGGACAGGAGACCATTATCCAGATTTCTGGAGGTAAATAGTAAGATTGAATAATAAGCCATTTGGCTCCCCTGCCCGTTCTTTCAGTCTCCACTGATTGAGTATGAAAAAGAACATAAAATGCTGTGTTTCTGCTCTGTTCTTACATATGCTGAAGAAAATTTCTGGGACACGTTAATCCAGAAATGTAATTATGTTATTTTTGTTATGTGGTCATGTCTTCTTCGAACAATAACAAGCTGCATTTGGATGAGCCACATCTCACAAGGATCATTAATTCATAAATGTTATCTGACAGATTTAATCAATCTTTCTGGCTGAACCTCGATGCGATCAAGCAACTAATAATTTCCCCCTCGCAGAAACTAAAGCTTGACGATATGCTGGATGTTGCTGCTGCACAGCCTTTTCAGTAAAGACATGTTAAATGGGCAATGTTTCCACATAGACCGAGCTCATCAGTTCTTATTACTTTTCTCTCCATGCAGGCTTAGCATTTCCATTTAAACCTGCTGGTTGCATCTGTGGAACCAATCAATAAACCAGCAGAGTGTGTTATTTGCATGGTAACTACTGTGGAGATGACAAAAAAAAAGGAAGAAAAAAAAAAGGAAGAGATTTGGAAGGAAGTTGCTGCACAACAAACTCTGAGGTTGCTTGACAGCAGTTTTTCCTTTGACCTTCAAAACAGATCTATTTGGGGAGACTAAAAAAAAGAAAAGAAATACAGTGATTTTAATTGGATGTACTCACCATAGAAATACACCATAGAAAGGACAATGAGACTGGTTTTTCTAGCAGTGTTCTCGCCCAATATCTCCTTTTTTTCCCCCCTGAACGTAAATAGATCGATGTACTTTACTTGGGTACCCTTGGCATATATTACTCGACGTGTCATGACGAGCAGCACCAAAGCCAGGGGTTTTTCCTAGATTTCAGCCCGCCGTACAGATACATCAGCTGCATCTCACTTTCATAACCTGACCTCCACAGCTGTGGAATTTGAATACATACATATTAACAAAGAATACTATTTATTCTTGGGCAGACTTGTCTGATATCCAACTTACTCAAAGCCATCTATTGTGTTGTCAGATTTGAGCCTGACCATTTATTACAGTGTATAAGAACCTGTGTGGAGACATTGATGGAGGGTGCTGAAAACTCAGCTGTCTTTTATAGTGAGCCGCACTTCGAGATAAGCAACAGTAAGGGGCCTCAGCAATATATCCTCACATACAGCACAAAGCAGAGATGAGCCAGTGTTTGTAACCTTCGCTGAGGTCTCTAGATGGACAGAACCTTACAATACTGAAAGCAATAGCTTGAGGATATACTTTTGATGAGTATTTTCTTTCTTTTTTTTTATCTTTCAGAGACAGCTTGAGTTTATCCTTTTGTCCATCAGTTTACAGACAACGCTGCTGAAAGTTGATATGAAGCCATATGGCACCGTGAACCCTCAAACTATACTCATCTAAGTGCTTCATTTTTCACACTAGCACGAGGTCCGTTGTATTCATAATTCATGTAGGAGAAGGGCAAGTTTTCACACGGTAGCCGGGACATTATATGCATATTTAAACAATTTTAACACCCACAAATTGCAATGCCTTGTCTCCTTTAATTCAAGAAGATTTTTTTTCCTAGCTGTTTGACAGTGTGACCCAGAATATGTTGCCCTATTAGAAAGCAATAACGGATAAATAGCTTTGCAGATGCATAATAAAGGAGCAGTGTAAAAAGACTGCAGGCACTAAATAATTTCATTTTCAATCATTCAAACAGGACCCATTATTGGAAATTAAAGAAACTGATTTTTTTTTCCTTGACTGGCAGGGTATTGCTGTATTTATTTACTGGAAAATATCAAATTCAAGTCTAGGTCACAGCTTATCAGTCAATATATTTGTACAAAGTCGAGCTATGCACTTAACGCTTGCTTCTTGTTATGCAAAAGCACCATATGAGCACAGCTTTATATTCGTGCTTATCGCACTCAATTTAGTATGAAACATGAGCCAAGTTTCAGAGCTGGGCTTAACTACGTCGCCCTGGTGCTTAATGCGCGGGTCAAGCTGTTGACGTGGTGAGATGTGCGCACAGTCGATGTGAATGAAGACATGCTCTGACTTTGCCATTTGTGCCTTGTGTGTTTTGATTACAGCTGCACAGCACTGACATGCCACTTAAGACAGGAAACGTGCAGAGGAAAAGTGAGCTACTCGAATCTCGCATGCATAGAGAGAGAGAAAAAAAAACATACAAATACTTTAGCCAGATGTTATGGTTCTTAAGCCCTTCACCCACTTACAGCTGTTAAACCTAGCATTTTGCTCTCATACAACAAATGTAGTTCACAATCACACTGTTTGCATGCACTGAAGTAACCTGGTTGCAGTCAGCTTTGTCCATTTAAATCTGTTATATAAACGAGTAGCTTGGTTACTGTAATCAGGGTCGAGGATGACGTCATTTCGCGTAATCTGATTTCTGCAGTAACCAGGTTTTTCCAAGTAATCAGGTTACTTAAGTGCACTCCAACATTAGATTCTTCTAAAGGGGATTTTAAATATGCTCCTTATATTTACAAACTGTGCATGGTATGATGCAGTGAAACAGACTAAGTCTGTGCACCATGTTCTAAAAGTAGGATCCTGACTGAGTGATGATTAATGTAGAAGATGGATGGAATTGTTTTTGTACGCAGCATAACTATTTAGTCTAAGTAATGTGAAATGTAAGGCAAACGCAGGATCAGACTGGTAATTCCTCCTAATATAACCAGCAGTTGCAGTGCTGTCTCAGGTAATCTTTGCTTGGGTTTCTCAAGCAAACTTCCTCAAGAAGAATACAGAACAGGAGGTAAGCTTCTCCTAAATTAACACAAAAAAAAAAAGTTAGGACCAGAAATACATCACAATGCAAAGTGCTAACATGTAAACCCACAAACTAATGTAGTCAATTAATCATGTCCTTGTGGGCAGAATCAACCCACATTCTGAATCACAGCGCTCCCTATAGATTTAGTTGAACCCATGTGATCATACGATTAGTTGTGCATATGGCTGTGAATGCAAAGACTCTCCCACTCGTGCTAAAGGCCCAACTCACAAATCTCAGCATCTTGTTTTCAATCTGATTTTTATTCTAAAATGTCTGACCTGAATTGACGTTTCTTGTCTCTGTGACTCGCAGGTATCCTTTGTCTGCTTTTAAATCTTCTGCTATGTTGATTGAGCCATGTCCTAGATAGGTCACAACCATTTGTGTCATTGCTTTGTTAAATGGAGTTGGACAGTTCAGTTTCTTTTATTCAGTAATTCAAACTATACGTTAGCCCTGTGATCGGCTGGCGGTCTGTCCAGGATATACCCGCCTCTTGTCCTATCACAGCTGAGATAGGCTCCAGCCCACCTGTGGCCCTGAATCGGATAAGTGGAAGAAGATGGATGGATGGATAGATGGATGGAACTGTGCGGTTTCTCCAAAAAGCAGATCTTATTCAAAATTATGATTGTCAACAATATAAGCTCATCAGATGAGTTAATTCAGGATTTGTATCAGTGTATTACAAGCCTGAAGGCTTTTTTTTTTCTTCTTTTTTTAAATGTAGAACCTCTTGGTAAAAGCTACATCAGTTAATGTCCCAGTTACACCAGTTGCTAGGAAAAAAAATGTGTATTCCCTGACCAGTTGCTAGTGGTTGCTGGCAGTAGCTGTGAAATTGATTGGTAAGCCCCAGTCAGGTAGGCCTAAAGACTGGTCAGTAACCCCAGGTTGCTAGGAAAAAAAATGTTTATTGCGATTGCTTTGGCTGCTAGCAGATTGTTGCGGTCGCCCGTAGTTTGTATGGAAGACGCCAACTTGTGTGCAAACTCTCACCAACTACTCACTAAGCAGTAGTGAAACTACCGTTCAGCTTCAGAGTAAAAGTTCCACCTTTTATAATGTGTTGGTCTCAGCAGTAAGGTACAACTTTTACTCTGAATGCAAACAGTCTCCGCTTCTGGTTTGCTTCGCACTTTTTCAAGTTACACTACTGCTCCGTGGTTAGTTAGCGAGTATTTGTAGACAAGTCAGTGTCCTCCATCCAAACCATGGGTGATGGCGGCAATCTGCTAGTGACCAAAACAAACATAAGGAAATTTTTGGTGCAGCGCCCTCTTTGTGACCGATTTTACCTGGCGACAGCCAGCAACATCCAGCAACTACTCGCCAATCGGTGGGGGAATATTTCTTCCTAGTGACCAGTGGTTGTCAGGGGCTCACCAACCAGTCTCTTAGCCTGTGTGAATGAGGACTTAGTTAGCTGAAGTATCTTATTAGCCAACTGTTCCTGGTAACCACTCTTACAAAAGTGAAAACAGCTTGGAAAAAAAAGAAGAAGGTAAAGAGTTTAAAAAAAAAAAACTTAAAGAAAGTTAAAGAGGTAAAAAACAAAACAAAACAAC
>VVAS01031523.1:4383-16672 GCA_015103295.1 Ptychochromis oligacanthus
AATTATGCATGATTAAGGCTGCCAGCAAGATGTTACCTGTCTGCTAAGCGTCACTTAAGTTATTCGAGCTACTGAATTAGACCTCTTTACCGTGTTTGCAGTGTTGGTGGTATTTTAAGTATTTTCAGAGAAATTATCTGACAAATAACATGGATTTCTGAGCTGTTCATTGCACAAAGACACCACCCAAAAAGTGTGTGCTCTAGATTTTTTAATGTATTTTATTAACATTAGCACATGTCCATGCTACAGTATTGTTTGGTCTGTTCATGCATTGCTAGGTGGTTGCCAGGCAAAGTGATAGCATCATAATATAGCCTGTATAATTCAGCTTTTATGGATATAAATTAGATGTTATTGCAATGGCCTGAAAATGATAGGATGCTTTTATAAGGTGTCTAAGGTGCATAAAAGCGCTTTGCTGGGTCATTGCTAGGCAACATGATATCATAATATCTGATATAGATGAGAACCTTAAGGGGCCTATGTACCTGTGTGCTAATTTGGTTGCTTAGCTCCTGATCTCTATGAGGACTTTGTGGACAGAGACAGGCAGAGATTTGTGTATTATAAAAAGATATTAGCACTAATTAGCAAGTATCTGTGGATTCATCTTACATTGCTTTTCAAGCTAACTAGAATTGGCTGGTAATGTAGCATGCCACCTTTTGGTCCAAATATGGTCACTTCTGGCAAACTGGCAATGAAGACCTCCAGACTTGCCTGTAGACAAAGTTTAGCTGGTGAGCTGTGCATTGTTTAAAAGACACTCTAATAATAAGTCAAAATTAAAATGAACTATGTTTTCTCTACAATTTGCCAAAAATATGCAGTTCTTTCCAGGACATGTCCTGCTAATAATTAAGAGATTAGTCTAAAATTTTATACATACAGACATGCTGAGTTGTAGAAATCTGCATGAAAATTGTAATGAAGCTAACCAGCTACACAAGTATAATTTGTGCAAACATGGTCTTTATTTTATTGACTAAAAGAAAAATGTATAAAACAGAATCAATGCCAAAAAAAAGGTCACTAAGTCCACAAGCTTTTTAAAGACTCAACATTATACAGTTGTTGGTAATAAAGCTTTTGTAACTGTTTGCGTAATTGTGTTACATAAGTTAATAAGTATGTACACAATGACATTCATAGCAGTTCCTCACAGTGGCTTAAAATTTATTTAAAAAAAAAAAAAGCTCTAATGTGACAATTTGCTGTTATATGCAATATCTGTGTTTATAGTTAATGTCACAAGATTTCTCCTCTTGACAAAGACAAACCTTGTTTACCATGGATATGAAGAAAAGTTGAGATGATGACAGTGAACACAGAGAAGCCCTAACCAAACAAAAATCAAATAGAGTGCCCTGTTTAAATTAATCCATATTTTTTTGTCTCAAAACACTAATTACACTGACAGCACTCTGAAGGAATCTGACACAGGTCCAAACCCAGGCTTGGACTTCACCCCAGTCTGATCAGAGCAGATGTTTGTTTTTAATTCTTCCTCCGGCTACCTCATACAGTCATTATGTTCCCAGACGTCTCCTTCTGGACCTGCGCACTGGGAGCTGCCTGTTGGGCAATTTGATGCGCTGCTTGTTGAATTTTTCCATTATTTCTTTAATTCGTGACAAGTTGGTGCGGCCAATTGTGAAGTCACAGCGGGTGGCACCCATCTCGTAGCCCACCTCGCACTTCTTACTCATGAGGCTGTAGCCCTCTGCCCTGGCCGTTACTCTGTACTCTCCTGGGTTCAGCAGGCGCCAGTAATCACCATCAGCAGCTGAAGACACAAACAAGCACACAGAAAATTAACAATGTTCATTTTGTGTTTGGGCTTCAAGAAAGTGCTATGGCTGCCATGGCTGTCACTGAACGAAAAGGTGAGCTGATTTTAAAATACTAAGGAGTCAGTGCTGTCAAAATGAATGCGTTAACTTTTGCAGTTAATTGAAAGCATTAACAGCAGTGAAAACTGACCAGAGCCTAAGTCAGGAAGCCCTATACGTTCACTTTGCACGTTGCATAGGGTTTGACAAATTAAGGACGAACCCTGGCAAACCCTCATGTTGGAGCAGGCGAGTCCATGTTTACAACTTTAATGAGAGGAAAATCTGTGGGGACCAGTCCAGACAATACATAGCCATGAAGACACTCCTCGCTGGTGCATATAATTTTAGAACGAGACGATCTAGTATTTCAGTCAAGAGTCTCTCTAGTCCAATGCAAGATGGAAAACAAAGGAATAAAAATGACTTGTGATTCAACATTGAATTTACAATCTTAATTAGCTGAGAATAACCACCAGACATAGATGTACGTTTCTCAGTGAATAAAACTACTTCTGGCTGCTCCCTTGTCACAAGGGGTTGCCACAGCAGGTAGCTCTGCATGGTTTTACGCCGGATGCCCTTCCTGATGCAACCCCTGTGTCTCTGGCTGGAATCGAACCAGCGACCTTCCACATGCAAAGCGAATGGGTTATCTATTACACTCTGGACGCACACATCTCAGTGAATAAAAATCATTAAATATTTAGTCAAGCCATAGTATAGGTGTAGTTTTTATTTAATATTCACTTTTAGGGTAAATATTAAGTTAAGTAGTTAGATGGGACATATTATGCCTATTTTCAGTTCCAGAGTCAATTTTTTGACTCTACTACAGTAGATTTTCATGATTCACGGTTCAAAAGAATCCTTATTTATGTATTAGTTTGCCTTGGTGCAGCCCCTCAGTTTACTTTAGCTTCTCTTCCTTAAAGGTCACCTTCTCTTTCAGCAAGCTTTATTCTGACTGTCTGGCCCCTGGGAACAAAATATTTAAACAGCAGGTTTGTGGGTCATCTGTGCTCACAGCCACAATTGTGTGTCAGAGACGACCATATTAGGAATATCCCTTCTCTCTGAGATCACACATAACCAAAAGAAGAAAAAAAAAAGTCCCCTGTCTGAAACACGGTAATTTGGTGATGTCTGAAGCCAGAATTATAGGCTTACCTTATTGTATAATAAGGTACATACCTTATTAAATAACACTTTTTCTATATGAGCTTTCATCATTCTAACAGTGGGCTTTACATATGTGACAGAAAACAAGGGAAAGCATATGTCCTCTTTAAGGTTCTACAGAAAACTTTCTTTTATTCTAGATTTTGCCAGTGATTTTACCTTTATTACAAGTGTCAGTCCTGAGAAGAGAAAAAAGCAATTTATCACAATCAATTTATCAGTGCAAATAGTGCAATTAATTAGTCACTTTTCGGGTGGGAGCACTCTGAGCTGCCTGTGTTGTGTGTGTACTAGCCATAGAGCCATATTATTATACACTTCAGCTATACTGATGGCAGATCAGTTTTTTTTCAAAAGCACCATGAGCACATTGATCAGAAGGAGTAAATTTAGCTAATAACATCTTAATGACTTGAGGAAAATATGCACTGACTCAGCATTTCATCAGAGAAGTTGACAAATATTGAATGAGAGTCTTTTGGATCAAGAGTTTTGCAGCGCCCTTTACTGGCATTGCATCTTAAAGCTTTTCTCCACTGGCTTCATTTTTCTAATCCATTGGCTACGTCCATCTTTAATATACAGGCGGTGATGTAAAGTTGAAGGATAAATTGTGGAGAAATTAATATGAACAGTGTGGGCACGACAATGAGTGATGCATTTTACTATGGATGTTGTACCCTTAAGTGTTTTACATATTAAGGACCATGAGAACATATAAATTAAGTCAAATTGCAAGAAGCAGTTACACATTATTTTTGCAACAGTTGCAAAATGTAGATTGTGTCCTAGAAATCTGAATTTGAACAGCCTTTCAGTGGCAGAAAAGCAAGCATCATAAAAGCCTTCATTTGAAGCCTAAAATAAATGCTGGGGAGTTCATGTTCTACTTTTGACAAGGCAGGTGTTCTATAAAAGCAGAAAGAAGCTCTTTTAAAACTAGCTCTGCTTTGTCATGTTGGATTTTCTTGTTCCCTCTGTGCTGAACACTGCCTTTACGTGACCTCAGTACACCAGTGTGCTTATGGAATGTTTTCAGCCTTTGACTCACTCACAAAAACGACAGTGTTGCGTCCCTCCTGTCATGCAAACACCCACCTGACACGTTTGAACAACCACTGAGACAAATGAAATATGAAGGCAGGTCTGGTTCTGCTGCTGTCAGTCCAAATAGTTATACAAGAGCATCCATGCTTGTATTACTGACATTTAGATGGAAGAAGGGAATTGAATTGTTTCCTGAAAGTATTACATGTAAAATGCAATGGAACTAATGTATTTCCATTCAGGAAAAGCATCTTTTGGATATCTGTGTTTCAGCAATAACAAAGCTGTCTGTCGTGTCTTCTTGGTGACTACAGCTGTTTCATCTTGATAAGAGGAAAAACTGCCTTGCAAATGTCTGTTTCTGAAGGTTCATAAAGTTCCAAAGCAAATTCAAAGCAGCTGAAAAGGTACAATCTTCAAAATAAATACCCTAAAATCTTTCCTCTCTGCAGCTGAGAATAGCAAGGTTTCTAAGAGGAAGCAGTGACTTAAACTTAGTCCCAGGAATAATAATGGCTAATGTCCTTTTGAACATTTGATTTCACGCTCTAAGTACAAAACTACTTTGGCTTTGAAGGCTGCATTTTTTTAGGCATCAGAAGAGATTGCCTTGAGGACTCACACTCGATTGTTAAATTCAGAGCAGGAGGCCTCGACAGCACAGGCTATGCCTGTGAATTGAGTCAGAGCTCTGCTAAAATACATAACCTGCTTTTGTTTGTGCCTTTTATTCCATCTTATACTGAAATACTAACTCACTGCAAGAGTGATTCATTCCTGAGGAATAAGCTGGACTGTAGAGACAGTTGAGTCAGTGCACCCTGAGGCAGCTTCTTCTGCTTTGACTGCAAAATCTGAACTTACTCACAAAAGAATTTCAGATAAAGGGAAAAATACTGCGGCAAAACAGACGATGACAGCTACCCATGTCGAGACAACGGGAACAGGATTTTCTAGTGAATATGATTACTTTGTGCTGATTACTAGCTCAAACCATTAATCATTAATGGCTGAAATTACACACAGAGAACATCAATAAACTGGCTCTTCGTTTTGATGTCAAGTGCACGCTCCTAGCCAAGTGTTCAAAAGCAACTTTGTGGTAGTTCCTGATGCAGCCCATGCCACCAGGACCATATTTCGCCATGTTTACACACATACACAGACTGCATAGACTGAATAATAACCCCACGGTAATAAGAATAAGGCAAAATGCTTTACCCGTGCGAATGTCATGGTTGATGCCCTCCACGGAGATGATGGCATTAGCTATTCCACGACCTTGCAGGTCCCTGACTACACCTTTGATCCCACGGTGCACCTGCATATGAAAAGCATGACACATGCCGTCATGTGTGATTTAATGATATGATGTGTACCATATGTTGACGGCTGATAATGTTATAATATATTTCCTCCTTTTCCAGCACCAATTTTCAAATAATAGCTCTGTCCCAGCATGTGGCCTAGTCCTCTGAAGACCAGGGCTTGTTGCCCTGTTTTGTTTTATAGAGAGTGAAAAAAAAATAACCGAGCATTAAGCTGGCTACATTTCCAAATGCAGCCTTCTTAGCTTAGGCTTTACATTTACAGAGGGACAGGCATTGGTAAGCAACTGAATTGATTACATATGGCTTTCTATTGACTTTATTTGACCATAACATCAATTTAGTGTTAGACAGTTACAATAATGATGTAATACTTTTAAATAAGTACTTTATTGAGCAGTCAAACAGAAAGAAAATTAACAGTAAAACCATACATTTGATAAAATAACTCTAAAATAATAAAAAGTATGTGTTTAAAGGCTTTTATGGGTATTGTTTTGTTATGTTTTTTGTGTAAACGTGTCAGATTCAGGGTCTCCTTTGCCTCTGTACCTGCTCCATGAATACAAGAAGAGACTCGCGATTGTTCTCCCACTCCTCAGGCAGATCACTCTCATGTGGAAATTTGTCACAACCCACATACATCGACAGCTCAAAGCAATTGGTGTGCAAATAGCTGAAATCATTCATACCTGCCAAGAAAAAAAGAGACATAACTGAAAGCCAGCATCAACTCAGGTCAGAATTTAGTCCACTTAAAGGCCAGATCTGTAAAATTAGAAGTGAGTTTGAAACACTCTTTTCGCTATTATTGGTTTGTTTGTCTTTGAATTATTACATAATGCCTCAGGCTAAAACATAGAAGCTTTGTAAACAGAAGTTTTCTGAATATGCAGATATATGCTAAACAGAGCTGCAGCTCAAAGGCTCAGAGCTGAGCAGAGAAATCCTGCCTAACACAGTGAGAAAACACCCAGATATGGACACTAACTGCCAGCTGCAGTGTGCCAGGATGCTCCGTTGATGGTGCCGTCCTCCTTGGCAAAGTCTTGCGTGTGGCAGACCCGTCGGTTGGCATCAGTCATCAGACGGTGGGTGGAAGCGTAGGAGAAGGCCAGCCAGCGGAAGATGTGGTCATCTGGGGTGGGGGTCTGCTCCTTGGCCACCCCGTGGGATCGAGTTCTGTCATATGGGAAGGTCACCACCAGCTCCCCACCCTGGAGGTTACCACCCAGCACAAAGGGTATCTTCTCCATCCATGCTATCAGAGCTCGTGTCTCCAAGGCAACCTACAGGCGGGGATACAGGAGAGGGAGGATAATGTAATCCATGCAATCATCTCAGCACAATCCTAAATTAACTCCCTCATGCTGAAAACAATTTCATTGCATTGCACTCTCAAGAGGGAGTAATAAAGCTTTTTAAATGTTAAAATACTGCAGTAGAACTTCAGTAAAATGTAGTTTTGAAAAGTGAACAAATATTCAGCAAGAGGCAGGAAATTGGTAAAATTGCCCCTGCTGTTTGGGCTCATGTAACCCCCTTTATCTCTAAGCACAAGCTGAACCAGTTAGGCAGGCAGGAAAGGATAGTTTTCACAGCTTTGTGAGCACAGATGGGGATCCCAGCTTTACAGCTGCAGCAGCTATTCTGGAGGCTTTGTATGACTCACTCGGGGCTCTCACCAACGTCAAAACACTCGTGAGGATGAGCTTTAAATAGATTGCTTGGTATATTTTAGCTCACAGCCCCTTTGTCGTCACACAGCAAATGCATCCGCTTCTCCCAAAATAGACAGCACTGATATGCCCTCGTGAAAGGTTTACCCTTTTCAAAAGGCTGATGGTCTTCACCATGAAATTTGTTTGTTACACTACTAGGAAGTGCAGGACAAAAACACAGTTTCAGAGTTTGTCACCTGAAGGAAAAATCAGTGAAAACCAAATGGCCATCAAAATTTTAAAGATGCAGCAGCACTTGGAAAACAAAATGTGAGCAGACCTATTAGGACTTACTGAGGCATTTTTGAACTGGTACCAGTCTGGGATGGGGACATGGTGGTTGGACATTTTGCGAGGAACCCACTTCTTGGCCTCAGTTGTCCACAGAATAGAGTTAAGATCAGGGAAGTTGTGGTGAATGTCTATTCCATCATTGCTCCATCGACCCAGAGACCAGCCGCTGAGCTCTGAGCCCTGTGTAAAACAAAAGAAAACCACAATATTTAGGAAATCCAATGAAATTATAGTTGTTAGTGGGAACTTGGTTCTATGATCGCAGATGGAGCTCTGTGAGTGGTTAAGGTGGGAAGCGTGGAGTTGTCTTCATCTTTAAGAGGCTTAGCAGAGGTATCAAGCCAGGCGCAGGAGGGACAGGGGCTGCAGAGGCTGATCAAAAACTCCTGTGGTCCATGCACACGGTTTGCTAAACAAAGAACATGCTGCAGAGTGGAAGGAGGTCATCACCTGCAACTAAAAAGCGCTTAAAGCTGCTTTTAATTATTTTGAATTGTTGCAATGCATTTTAATGAGACATTTAAAGCATCAAGAATAAAAATTCCATGAATATGAATATTCAATGAATATTCCATGAACAGAAATTTATGGAAGAATTCAGTAAGATAACTGTCCCTCCTCTCCCCTCTTTTTTTAAAACAGTATTTTGGGGCAAAGTCACCACACTTTTTAAGCACTTTTTAAATCAGATTTGACTGATGACACGTGCAGCTCTTAAATCCTGGTGACCATTGAAACTAAAGTGTGTGGTCTTATAACCCAAAATAACTGACCAGAACTGCTGGCTGCTAAGTGGCAAGATTTGCATCTTGAAGGTCTTTGGAAGGCAATGCACATGTCCTTCAGACTCAGATTAACTCCACTAATCATGTGATTTTTATTTGGCCAACAAAGGCCCAACATATAATTTATATAAATGCATCTCTGTGTTCTCACCTTGTTCAAGCAATTTGTTGTGTCTTTCTTTACATTTGTTGCCTGTTTGGAAGTGTACACTCTAATAGTGTTCGCTAAAACTAACTGGCTATGGTTTAATGGGACTTAGGGCTAGTGAGAGCCAACTCAACCTTAAAGGGTATGCGCAGCCACAGGACCAACTGCCAAGTTGAGATACAGAGCTGAGCATTTAGTTTGAATGGATGCAGCACTTTTCGTGGTATAGCAGACTATTATACATTGGAAAAAAAATTATCTGATTCAAGAACTATAAAAAAGTAAAACTTAAAAAAACTTTAATTGCTGCATCAGCCATGATAAAATGTGAATATCTGAGTAAAGAAAAAAAAAGCTTATCTGGTGCCTTTCTATAAGCTCCACAGGGTTCAATAGGCTCATGTCTTTTAACTTTGCATGTATATGGTACTGAAATAAGACATGGCACTGAATCAGGTTGTTATGAAAAGTGTGTTACAGTATGCATGGTGCACTCACACTGTTCATTTTCTATACATCATTCAAACTCATTTCCAGCATGCACCAGCACCACATGCGCTTTTATTAGGAGGAGACCAACCAGAGAGATGCTGCTTTCACTGGAGGCCAGATCATGGTATGAGGTCACAAATGGCTGTCTTGCAGACCTACCACTTCAAAGACTTTCTCGTACCCATCAGGGTTGACAGATGGCAGTAGATGGATTCTGGTCTCTTCCACCAGGTGACGTATCCGCTGGTTGCCAGATAGATACTCCAGACACATGAACTGCATCAGCAGGAGGAGCAGCTCTCGTCCCAGCACCTCGTTACCATGTGATCCTGCTGTGTAACGAAACTCTGGTTCACCTAATCAACAGGTTCACATTAAGGGAGAGATAGAGGAAGAACAGACAGGGAATTTTTAGTGCCATCACTACAGCCACAGAGAGAAAATAACTATTGTTAGCACTGTGAGATGTCTTTGATGTTGCTATTTTCTACATTAAATTCAGCAAACATAACCCACTTACTTAACTACTCACCAACTTCACGCTCTCCTGGATTGTCAGAGATCTCAATGGCATACAATTTGAGGCCACTCTGACTCTTTCCTATGTTATAGATCCGGGTGATGTTGGGACACTTTTCATTAACCACCTTCATAAGCTGTGAAAAGTAAGTAATGAAACATTAACTACCGATACATTGTATAAAATTTGACCAAAATGTGTGGAATAGTATCTACTGGTAACTACTTATAAAGGTACAAGAGACCAAAAAATACATGTTTTCAAAACCCTAAGTGCAATTTTTGTGACATTTACAGCTGAAACATATAATTTTCAAAGTCAGAAAAGTGCTCAGAATAACAGAAAATTGGAACATCAATCGTTCCATGACAAGGGAACAGCTGTCATCTACTGAAAGCTCTCCAACAAGCAAGCAAATCGACCTTGAGTTGAGATTATTTTGTCAGCTGCTGTTTTCAAGATAATGAATAAACTGTTAGGCTTAATGTATATACGATCAATTATTTGAGATTAGCAGTCTCTGAATCTGCTAAAAGTAGAAATTAACTAGTTATTATTTAATTAATTTTACTGGTTAGTCATTCAGTCAACAATTTAATAAACTGAAAAGGTCTGTTCTTCATTATCATGTTGTTCTTCAGTAATGGAGTCCTACATGAACTGCTAGAAGTGTTGGCAAGATTTCAGTATTTATTTCTGTCTGTCCTCTTTTCACTAGTTAAAAGAGGCAGAGACTGGAGCTATTGTAGGAAAAAGTAAGTAAGTTACAAACTTTTCATTCAGAATATGATGATGGGTGAGTTGTTTGGTCATCAATCAGAGCTCATAAAACCATCCATCACAAATCTGATGAAGTGGATAAAGGTTGTTTATCCGCTTCAAGTGCAGTTTCTCTAATGGCCACTTGCGGCTGGTTCCAAAAGCGAGTCATTCCGCATAGATTACTGTGCCAAAATAACCAAATTTATGGGCTAAAGAAGTTTATAGCATGCAACAAAAAATAATCTCAGTGGGTAATTCCACTGTCTTGGAAAACTGTATGGTTTTGCAAATTTTTATAAAACTCACCCATTTAAATTGTATTAAGGCTTAAACTTGTGCATTGTTAGGGGTGTGGCCAAATTGAATGACACATGGATTTTGACACAGTTGGTTGTACAGCTGGTGTCTTTCAGACTTAATAAGTCACTGAATTGGACCTCTCCACATTGTTTGTGCTGTTGCTGCCCTTTGGAGCATTTTTGATGCAATAATCTGACAAATAATATGGCTTGCTATGCAGTTAATCGTACAGGCCAGCCATAAAATCTTTGCTCTAGAGTGATTTTCTAGTATTTTATTTATGTATTAAGTAGTACTAATTAGCAGATATCTGTGTCTGTGTGTTCCACTCATGCATCTTGTAGATGCACCTTACTAACCAAACTTACTAGTATTAGCTGCTAATGTAGCACTCCACCTTCTTGTCCAAATATGGTCACTTGTGGCTCCAAGAAAACTATGACTATGGCCATAATCCAACCTAGAAGCTTCAGAACAGCATGTCACAGCGGCTATCTTTTACCTACAGTCTATGATAATAACACCTAAGATGGTTTTAACTTACAATTTCTGTTTATTTAAAATAAATAAATTATATATATATATATATATATATATATATATAGACATACATACTTTTAATGCGTGTACCTGTAACCTTAAAACTGTAAAAATAAAATTAAATAATGTTTCACCAGTGCTGTGTTGCAGTCCTTATCTAATAACACTGTACCCAGTGAGAGGGGCTTTGTAGCAGCAGTCATTGCAATTATGAAGCCTGGAAGACAGCCCCATTCAGAAGCTGATTAAAATAGTAACAATTATCGTATACTCCTCTGTGCACGAGTGGTGACACAAAGAACATGTGCAGTTGGACAAAGACTAACTAGCTGTTAAGTAAAGCAACTGCAGTAATGTCAGACATCTGCGTGTACTCGTCCTTCCAGCTGCAGCAAGAAGTTATTAAACAGTCAGGCGCGATGGGGTTTTAACGTCACGTCTGTGTTTAATCTTAACTTTTCAAGTAAATCATTAAACAAATGTCTGCTTTTTATTGATAAAAATATAGGATCCCAAATCTCAACTTAATAAAGCACAGCATTCCCTAGATAAATAAACCTAGACTGTGTTATCTACCATAAGCATTGCAGGACATTCTGTCTTAGAAGAATGAATCTTTTACCCCACCTACCACTTCTTTACATGTCATTTTTTCTTATTATATATAATTTCTTATACACAATTAAACTGAATGTGTTACACTCTGCGTGTTTCAACTTTGTACTTATTCTAATGCTGTTACTAAAGAGAAGCATCTTGGCCAGGGTGCTCTTGGGCAATATTCATTTAGAATGTGGAAAGTGCTCTTTTCTTCTCATTTATAATGTCTTTTAACTGTCTGTGCTCTGGCAATATCAGTAATCCCAAGGGCACTGTATTACAATCAGTGGTGGTCTCAGAAAAGGACAGTCCTTGAGCAATATAAGGGATATCTTTTTCATTCCTCTCACTGGGCATGTACTTTATTTGAGAAGCCGCAAAGGGCTGTTTCCACTTTAAAGTTCTGGCACAGCACTATTTAAACAGCTACAGATGAAGGGGAGATATGGTACCTACAAGAAGAAGCAAAATGTCAAGGGTGCAAGGGCCCTACAAAAGGAGTATTAAAAATAGTCATTCCTTTCTTTGTGGAGGCCTATTGCGGCTGAACTCCCTGTGTGATACACTTCAGTTTCAAAAGTAAAGAAAGCAAAGAAAAACAGTTCATGGCATTCATTTTGATATTCCTATAGTATAATTTCAGGCAGTCACAACAGCTTTCCAAAGAGCTATACATAGTTGTGTCTCTCCGAGTGTGCTAAAGAGCAGTTCAGAACACCTGTAGTCGAGTACTTG
>VVAS01031524.1:4935-17155 GCA_015103295.1 Ptychochromis oligacanthus
TCACAGCTGACCAAAAAAAAAAAAGAGGAAAAAAAAAAAAAGAAATCCATGATAACAGCTGTTGCCAAACAAAAGCCAAACAAAAGGGGGTAGGAAAAGGTTAGAGACAAGTTCGACACCAAAAATTACTCATTGGAGAGGGTGAAGAAAAACATTTACTCTTGGTAATAGTCAGGGAAATAGAACGCCATCCTGCAGAGAGATGAAGAAAGGGTTAAATGTGAGGCTGCTCTATCTGTGGACCTGGCAGACTTGCAACAGTACAGGATCAGGTGATAATAGATTCAAGCTGAGGATGATTCTTTTACACAGTCAATTCTTGGGGTGCAGGAGCAGAGGCAAATGAGCCATAGAGTCTTCTTACAGTGCATGAAGCTATCTGAAGCTGATGTAGGCATAGATACACAAAGAACAGTCAGAAACACCATATTGTTATTATTCTTTATACATGCCTGTTACATTGCATATGGTACATACCTGTTGGCATTTTAGTGTTATTATTACTGTTTTGATTATTGAGCAATCTACTTTAAATGACTACTAATCTACATTAAATTAGAAAAGGGTGTAAATCTGGCCATTACATTTGCTCCAAGCCCATTTTGAATTTTTTAAATTACTTGTTTTTTTTTTTTCTTTCAGAGCCCAAGTCCTCTTACATTATGCAGAATTACCATTATGTGAAATAGTTATATTTTTACTTAAGTACAGGACCATTATCAGCAAATTGTACCTATAGTATAATAAAAATACTAACAAAGTTCTGTACTAGTAGTAGATTTTTAATGCATCTTCAGTTTGGCATCTCAACTTATGACATGAAGTTTTTAATGCCAATATGGGATAAATACCATATTGGGGAAAATAAATGAATAAAATAAATAAATGTTTTATAAAGGCTTATCATTTTCATCTACTCCTGCTAAATTGCTGCATTGTGGAGTGATTGGCACTGGTTCCTCAACCCTTTGAAGCCTGGCTTGATCTAATGTATGGCCGCTGACCTGGGGGAGGGGCCGCGAGCGAAGGTGAAAGACCGAACAGCTTGGATGCCTCCAGACCTCAGCTGCCCATGCAGACGGGGAGCTTTAAAGCCACCGTTTGAGCTACACAGCAGTGTCATGGCTGCCATATATAAATGTGACAGGAGCTCAAATGATACACAATACAGACATTAAAAAGCTGAAAAGGAACAAAGTTAAAGTGGAGGAAGAAGAAGAAGAAGAGGAGGAGGGAGGGATCAGTAAATGATGATGATCTTATCCATTGTCCCTATGGGGATAATTAAGTTTTATCTTATCGTAGCTTATGCTGACTAAGAACAGACCTGGATCTAATTGCATTTGCACATAATTCATAACATTAAAATAATTCCTTAACCTCACAGTACCAGATGCTTGAGTGTGTTTTTGAATCCATAGAACAACTGAAAATGATGGTTCAGACACGCACAGGAAAGCAGTTGAAAAGAAATTCTTCATCTTTCTGTGATGTGATTTACAACCTGCCAGCTCCTATGAAACTCCAGGAAGAAGGAGCACAATAAATTCTGGAGATGATTTGCAAACGTATTTTTAACCAATTTGACTAAGAAACATGCAAATGTCTCGGTTGAACCCTGATGCTGTGAGAGATGTGATAGGTGGAGCCTTTATTTATAAACAGATGCTCCTGTGGCAGTTGATCAGTCAATTTGCCTAACAAATAACTCCCTGACACATTTCCAGTTGACTGCATACGATGGCCTCTTTGTTTGCAACACCATTACAAGCAACCAAGAAAGAAAACAGAAAATGAAATAAACGTAAAAATGAGCGATGCCTGCAGAAAGAGTGGACAGCTGCTCTTTAAGGTCACGTCCTGAGCTATGAACTCTGCTGAGCAGTTTAACATGGCTGTGTGGATGCCTGGACAGTGTACAGTAGACTTGTAATGAAGAGGGGAGAGACAGGACAGAAGACAGGCTCCAGCCTCACGCCATTAGAGGTGATTTGTCTGCCAAACTGATTCCAGTCCCCGTAGTTTTATCAGTTTAATGCCCAGGCAGTGTTCATTATTTCTTTGCCGGGAGGGTCAGCCTCTCTTCAGCAGAACAAGTGTGGGTTGTGTTTCTGTCAAACAGGGAGAGGGAGGGGGTTAGTGCTTGACCCGCAAAGCCATTCAACTCTTAGAGTGATCCATTGTTTGGGTCCTCTCTTTGTTCAGTGCCTGCAGAGAGAGAAGGGGCCAGCTAAAGGGGAGAGAAGGAGCAGAGCTGGGGTCTTACTGGGTGCCAGGGGTCTTCACTTACCCTCAACACATTATCACCTACAGTCATTTTAGTCCTAAAAGGCCATGCTGCCTGTTGTTTATTATGTGCACCAGTTTTGTTGCACAAACATACACTCCACTGCACTTCAGATTTATACTACAAGTGATAATTTCTATAGGCAGCTGACATATTTTATGATTGTCAAATATTTGACGCAATGTAAAGAACAGAAAAGCAAAGCAGAATTATCTCACTAATGTTAATGTTGTTGACAACTTGAGCTTGCAAGTAAACTGTACTGGCATTAATATGGAGGAGTGGTGGAAGCAGAAGGAAGAGAAGACTGACACTCAGATCCAAATCTACTGAAGTCATGTCTTGTACTAAAAGTGGCCAAACAAGTTTAATGAATAATTCTCCCAAATCTGATAATAATCCATATATTTTACAGAAAACAAAAATATTAGCCATCTGATTGCACAAGAGGAAATATCAGGCTTCAGCAAAATAATCATTATGACTCCTTCTGTATGAACCACTGGTGCCTGTACAAAAATTCATGGCAAGTCACTGTTGTGATGATATTGATATTTTAGTTGTTTGGATTTTTCAGTCATGTCCAAAATATTGGATTGCCTGAAAAGACCTGCGATGGCAGCCTTTGAGCAAAGCAGCTGCATGAATCTACAGAGAAGCTAAATAAAAATTGACATTTTCATTGCTATAGAGAAAATGATGTGATGTTGTGTAGCTTTTGAAAGTTTTCAGCTAACATGATATTTGTTAGCGTGTTTAGTCCACAAACTCAAACACTGGATCATTGCATGTTGGCTCAGTGGTGTTTATGTGGCTTCCTCGTAAAAGTTTATCTACCCTATCTGAATCATCACATCATGCACTAAATACTTCCCTTCAGTCTTCCTCCTCATGTATGGCATGTAGAAATCAGCTCCTATGTGAACATGAAAGGGAAGGTAAATTCATTTACTGGACATTTCGCTGATATTAGACTTTACATCTTTTGTGAATGCATAACACTGTGGTTTTTCTGCACTCAATCTGTCAACAAATGGGCAAATTAGTAAAGAGAAGCAAATGGAAAAAAATGGTAATACGAGTCAGTGTGGTTAGTGTTGTGTGATTCAAGAGTGAAGTCAGCCAAAGAAAGTGGATCTACCATGGGAAATACTTTTAGCTTCATTTTGCAAAGCAGGCCCCCTTGTTTAGACAAAGGTTTTATTCACATACTGTCAGTAGGAGATTATGATTACAGATTTAGAAAAAGAAAGTATTACCAATTGTTGTAAGATGTTAGATTTCCAAATAAATTCATATCTACAGAGAGGAAAACTGTGCAAAAAACAGTTCATGCTTTGAAAAGTTTCCAGCCTTATCTCTGCAGTGTCAGGTGTAGGTGTGCAGCCAGTTATGCACACTGAAGTAGCTCCTCCTCCTCTCATAAAGCCTCTTTTTTGTGTTTGCTTTGGAGAGTGTTTCAGGTAAGTTTACTGCAGGCCTACTGATGACAGCAGAGTAGACAGAAACAAAGCCATATACATTGGAGAGAAAACCACCTTAGCCAGTATTCAAATACACTCAAAATGCCCCTCTTCTCAAAATAAAAAAGCTTAAATGATCAGACAACCACACACCACTGTCTGAAATAATTAATAAAACATTTAATCATAATCATAACTAAATATTATTACTACCATTTTATTATTATGGGCTACAGCAGTTCTGTGTGTGGTTTGTTCAAGTGGTGTTAAGGCAGCCCGGCAGAAACTCTTGCATATACAGGTACAATCACCGTTGAACTCATCAGTTGTTGATGAGAGACTTATCATTGTAACACATCAGTTCTAACTTTACTTCAGCCAGAACATGAAGGACATGAGAAAAATTAATGTGAATATGTTATTTTACAGTGACGTGTCAGCATCAAGTAGACACAAATAAAGCCATTTAACTTGTCTAGGCTAATTTGGGAGTAATAAATGGTCAAACACAAGGAAATAACTACAAACACGGGGGAACACAAAAATACACAAGGAAACAGAAAGTACAAGGAAAGGAAAAGAACAAGAGAAATGCTGGAAAGCTTGACTAGGCAGTAACACAACAATTAAACACGAGGAAACTGGTGATCTATATACTGAGGTGCATGACTGGTTAATTGAACACAGGTGATACTAAAGAAGGTGGGGAAGACAACCATGAAGTCTTCCCCATAAAGGAGACAGGAATACACAAGAGTGACAGATTACAAACTAAAACAGGAAATAACTTGAAAAATAACACAAGAAAGCATAACACTGTTGCTACACAGTCACCCAGTGACCAACAATGGTGCTCTCCAAAGCCAAAGCCCAATTGAAATACGGAAAAACGTTGATCATTTCTGTTGTGCTCTGTGTTTAATGTAAGTAGAGAGCAGTAGCTTTCATTTATTTGTACAGTATAATTTAACTATGCTTACTGTACTACAGATAGGATTATTAGTGTTTAATTAAGTAAGGAGTGTTATCTTTCATTTGCAGTGAGTGTCATCATCAGGAAGAGTGGCAGTGACATTCATCTGCTTTTTGGGCGGCCTCATTAAAGAAGAAAAGTAAGATGAGAGCACTGGGAAAATGAGCACCAGTCAGAAGATAGAATTATATTGAAATAAAAGAGACGTTTGATGATTTAATAATCAGAGTAAAGACAGATGTTGACAGGGTAGAGAGTTCAGGTGACACACAAATGAGTGATATCAGGGGGTACAATTACAAACAATCATAAAAGAAAAGGTAAAATAACAGAAAAACTGAGCAATGTAGCAAATGTAAGGTGAATGTAAGGTAAGCCACCTAACTTAGCTATGCTACATGACCCTGGCGGTGGTTTGTTTGTGGTGTTTGATAAAAAATAAAATCCACCCCTGGAGTCTGGATTAATTATTTGACTAGCTATCTATTCAAGACAGTTTTTGCAGTTCTATTCAAGACAGTTAAATACTTAACAATTGGTTCGTGTTAGCAGGCAAGCTAACATCAATCAGAAGAAAGCTAGCGTGTGAATTGACGCAATTGATTGAGTTTTATCCCCCAAAATCAAACAAAGATCCCTTCATGAATTGAATGTCCTGCTGATGTTGTCCCTAGTTTTGGCCTGACTTTGGCTACGATCACTTTTGGCCAGAAGGGTTTCACTGCTTTAATGGCTAATGTTCGGTACCTTTAGATTACCTGCTAACCTGGGTGATTTGCTAACTATTCAACCAAAGACAGTGTAAATAATGGCTGTAGCTTCCACGTCTGATAAGTGAAGGCAAGGCAGAAGTGCTATAAACCTGCATTCTTTTTAGTTACGGTGAGTACAAAAGGACTTCCAGTTATATAGAAGTCTTGCTCTATAACCTTAGTAAACAGTATTCTGGCTTCAAGTCATATTGAATAAAACAATGACTCCATTTTGTAAATCGTGGTCATTCTAAGAGTCAGAAAAGAGGGTTATGTAGGATATGCTCACTGGCAAATGACTTGTCAATCACAATGAGCCAATGAGCATGCTTTTTCACTTGCCACATCCGGGTTCAATACATCAGTGATGGTGATGACAAAAACACTCAACTCGAGGCTTCATAGCGGGACTTCACAAACCAGCGGGTGACTTCACGGTGGCTACGTCTATCTTCTATCTTTGTATCCAACTTAGCAGCCTTCTTTGCTAATGCTGTTGCTTTCTTCTTTGTCCTTATGTAGAGTTGTGTGCCATTTGTTGACCTCAGTAATGAGCAGACTTCTTTGGCTAACACTAGCTGGTAATACTCATTGTTGATTAGATAAGGGGGCAAAAGAGAAGCATTGAGAAAAGGCTCAGGAGTAAGTGCAAAATTAGTTTAAATGCTAACAAGACAATAGGTTTTTTCCAAAAGTATAATTCTTTTTTGTTTTTTTTAAATTGACTCTAACAGTAGAGGGTTAAATTAAATTAAAGTGGTTTAACACAATGGATACTCCATAAAAGTTTCCTCCATTTTCAGTTCTCTAGCTCTCTGTTCACCAAAAACCCCACAAGCACTGGACAGCTTGCCAGTGGTCACCAGTGCAAATGTGTGTATTCATGTTCATCAAGGTTGAACTAGATTTTGAAACACTTACGTGTATACTCTACTGCCCGGAAATCCTCTGCTTCAAGTGAAATGGATGAATTTCATGTCAACATTTTGTTATTTTGTTATTTCTCTATTTTGATCCCATTGTTGACAGTTGAGCAACCCCAGCAAGCTGAGCAAGAGCTTCAGTGCAAGCGCACAGTGGCCACAGAAATCAGCTTAAACTGTGGGCGCAGTCAGTTTGTCAAACTGCTCTTTGAGGTGATTTGGGGACTAGCTGGTCTCGTTGGTCTATTTATCACAGAAGTCCTAATGTGCTAATTCTGTGTTCATAATCTGAGGCAGCATCATCGATCAACATCGGTTTGACAGGCCCCACCCCCTCCTTTGCTCTCAAAGGCTGTTCACAGGCGTAAGGGGGTCATTTCTTCATCATGTCCTAAATTCAGAATTGCACTCCGGAACAATACAAATGAGCTTGCTCTGCCACTGTTGATTAATGGAAAATCACATCCCCTCATTCTTTTTTGGTTATTAAAGAAATGTCTGTGTTTTGGATGAATGGGGTTGGGATAAGAGATACACCCCTTTTGACTTTTTTTAATGTCTGTTTTTAGGAATACAGAATTGTTATTTTTATTTACTTATGTATTTATTTCTTGGTGCTCGCTCTCTGCAAGACTACAGTACTAAAGGTCTCAATATTTTTAAGCTTTTACATATTTATCACAGCTAAAGCTTTTTAATTGTCTTGCAGCAAAATACCAGTTAAATCTTTAAAAAAATTCCTTTTATACTGTACAGCTGGATTCAGCAGATGGGGGAAGCCTCTAAATTAAGATACTGTTATTTGCCTCATATTTTCATATTCACACAGAATACAGGACATTCACTAATCTTAATACAGGATGGATATTGAACATACACTATCATATGAGAAATTCTGAAGAAATTAAAGGTGACACAGCTAATTCTGTAGGCAGACATCAGACATGAGTGCTTGCTTTGACCTTTTCTATGACTATAGAACAGAGTAACTCACAAGGGGAACTATATTAGAAAATAAATGAAAGGTCCTGGTGGAAAGGTCAGGACACATGTTTTTGTGATGTGGAATAAGGTCTGTTTATAGCAAGGTATGGCTGGCTGCACCTCAATACAAAGACTCCTCAGCAAATCAAATCTTATTGAGTGAAATATCTTCTGCATATACAGTATGTGTATGACCACGTTTTAGCAATCTGTAAAACTTCATGTGGTTGAAAAGCTAAGGCTGTCGCTAATATCTCAGATAACCAAAATACTTTAATGGGGACCTGTTATGTTTTTTTTCTTCTTTTCTGTCATCTATATGCTGTTACAATGGTGGATACTCAGGTTAAACATGGCGGAAATATCAAATAATGAGTCAGTGTAAGTACAAGTAACCCCTATAACCCACAAGCTCAGGCTTCACAGTGCTCTAAACACTTGGTTTCAGATGGTGTTTTACTCTTGGTTGTGTATGATGTAAATGGAAAATTGTCATGTCAGGCACACAGTTATATCTGTAAACGTAAAAGCCCCACCCAACTACTGTTCAAATCCTTTGTTTGCAAAGGGCAGCCAATCACAAGACAGTCATTTTAAAGGGAAAGAGAAAGAAGCTAAAATGACAGTGTGCCAGGTATAAGATAAGTAAAGATCATGCAAAGCTACTCTCGCAGAATCCAATAATGAAAATATGGAGTTGAAAATGTATACTGTAAATTGTGATCACACAGTCCTGGACAAAAGGTGTGTCTCATGGGTACATCATATCTATGACAACTAATAAATTTACTTCTAATTTTCCAGTTGGAGTCAGCAATATCTCATGTTAATGCTGGAAGTCTGCGGTTTATTTAAACGTTACCAAAATAAAATTAACTGATTTTGAAAAATTTTTATTATCTCATGATCATGAGCAAGTCAATTTCCAGCTGGACAAAGCTTTTGTTGCATATTATAATCGAGCAATTAAGGAAGTAAATACAATAACACATGAAAAATCAATATAGTCTAAACATAAAACTTAATATCTTGTATAGCTTTCTTTAGCCTGATGAGCAGTTGCCATGTGGGATGGCAAAGAGTAATAGAGCTTATTTATGAAGTCATCACGTATGGAGTAGAAGGCTACCTTGAGGGCACCAGCATCCCAAAGATGCTCCAAGTTCTTTGGTTTGCTCTTCTTCCTTCATTCATCATCTGATGTGCTTGATAATGTTGATATCAGGAGTCTTTGCTGGCCAGGCGTGAAGGGCTTTGATCTTTTTCACCTTGAGAAACTTCATAGTGAAACCTGACATGTGGCATGGAGCTCCATCTTGCTGAAGAATTTGACCGCACTTGTATTAAGGAATGTACTGGGAGACAAGAATCTCTTGATATTTAGCACAGTCAATATTTTCATCCACCTTATGGATCCCCCTGGTTCCTCCGTACTGGATGTAACCCCAAACCATAATCTTTCCACCTTCACCTTTGGGGTAAACCAAGGGTCTTGATGAGCTCCAATAGGTCGTTGACAATACTGGCAGCACTTAGGATGGAGCTCAATTGATGATCATCTGAAAAAACAACTTTCCTCCACTATTCTGCTGTCCAACTGTTTTGCAAGCTGTGGTCCTTGGCAAATGCAACTCGGCTTTTAAGCTGTCTTCCTTTAGTGCTGGTTTCTGGGCAGCAATATGACCATGGAGACCATTATGGGCAAGAATCTGATGAAGAGTTCTTGTTGAAACAGGCGGCATCCAATTCTTCTAAAGCTGTGCAGCAGTTGACAATAGGCTGGCCTTAGACTGTCGAACCAGCAAGCTGTCCTCTCAAGCAGTTGTCTTACGTGGCCTACCCAACTCTCTTGGTAACGCTTTCAAATTTTCTTCACTTGCCATTTAGACACATTGAAGACATCTGCAACTTCACCAGACCTGGACTTGAGGTTTTTGATGATTATCACTTTAAACAGTTGTCACACCTGAACTAAGGTCTTGTGAGTCAGATTTCTGTTTTTATAGCTAAAATCACACATATCGGAGGTTCATTGTGGCCTAGAAATTAGAAGACTTTTGTCCAGGCAAAAACTGCTGTGTTGTATTTTTCTAAACTGTACAAATTTACAATTATTTTTGAAATTTAATTTGACCACCAGCAAATAATTTTTTATTCCTTGGGATTCATTTGAGTTACTGCTGACCTTATTTAAATAATTAGGAGTCAACATATAAACTATATTTAATATATGACATATGAGACAAGGCTTTTGTCCAGGACTGCAATTCTCAAACATGACAGATTTTTCAACATATATCAGCAAATATGTGACTATTTATTCAAAGTTACATCTTTGGATTAAGTATACTATCACCTCAAGCACAACTCAGCTTACAACAGAATTTATAATGGAAATTAGGGCCTAAGGTATGTAGAGGCACAGTAACAGAGTGACCCGAGTCTGCTTAAGGAAACTGAACTATCAATAAGGAGTGTATGGGACCCTAGAGCTAGTTTCGGACAGGGCAGTGCAGTTGAGAGAAGCCTGATTATTTTAACTACAACAAGAAATCAATTCAGGATCCCTTCACTCCATTCATCTTTGAATAAATGAAAATTTATGCAGACAACCAGCACTTAAGGCTGAATCACCAAAGACTAGAATAAATAACTGTGTAATTTAAACATTTTTAATATAGTAATAGGGTATTAGCCGCACAACTTTCAGTTTATCTGTGTAAAAATGGTCATACATCCCTATATTTTTACTGCATACAATTAAATAGTAATGAAAGTGTAAAAAATGCACTTACTGTTTGTGTGCTTTAGTTTAAAAATAAGGAAGCTGTGTATCAGACCCTATAGGGGAAACACCTTGTTTGATCTTTATTTAATTATATCAAAATTATTTCACACTTAGAGGGATTTGGGAGGCTTCATGTGTCTGGAGTATAACTTTATACTCACATTAACTGTACCCAGACAAAATAACCTTGAAATCCAGAAAAGAAGAGACCATATGCCTGTCGAATGTGGGTTCATGTTGTAACTGTTGCAGTAGTTTACATCACTGCAGCAGACTTTTAGGCACAAATGGAAATTGGAGCCTGTCTTATGTACGAAGATCCAAGGGAAAGGGATCAAAATACCAGCCAAGGTTAGAAGGTATGAATCTATGAAGTACAGTTCCAAAACATAGTTATAAATATATAGTTTCAAAATAATACAGTTCCAAAATTGTACTTATATCATTTCTAACATGGTAAATATTTTCACATGGAGGATAAATCCAATTATCCAATTATGCTTTTTAGGTGCATAATTACGGGTAATATCTGACTTTTTAGCTGCTGAATGCTCCACTTGCTAGTCACTAACTTTATCTGTCTGGCGTTTGTTGCTTGGCAAGGAGCACACAGTGGGATTTACAAGCTTTTCAAATCCTGAAATGGCTGCTTGCTCCATCTAGATCCGGTGAGTGATGTGGGAGTGAACCAAAACATGGACGCTGTGAGCCCAGAAATCAAAACAGTGTGCTAAAAGATGCAAAACACTGCACAGAGCTGAAGAGAATATCAGGATAAAGTTTTCCCCACCTTGGGTACTATGAGGAAGCCTCTCCACAAGCTATACTTGTTTCATTAAAAATGTTTAAAAATCTGTGCTGATACCAATACCAGTGTTTAACTTGTCAATAGCTGATGCCAATGGTCATGTTTGTATGTTTGTTTGTTTATTTTATTTTTGTTGACATGTGTTTCCCCTTTTCTGTCAGGGAAACAAGGAAATCTTCATCATTTAAAATAATGTTTTAAAGTTTTCCAGGTCTTTATCATACTATTTTTTGAACATTTGGCTAGCACAACATTGATGTGACATGGCTATTTACCACTGGTATGCGTACTTGTGCTCTTTAGCTGTTTTTACACATATATTTCTGAAAATCAGGTTGGGACATTGTTTGAAGTCAGACAACAACCAGTTAACTGTGTATTTGCTCTGTTCTCATATTGGTGCAAATTGGCACAGCTGGACTTGGCCTGTTTTTGGATTGTGGATTGTACAGAGTTGTTTTCCGTAGTTTGGCTGTGCTCACACATCTAGAGGGAGCTTAGAGTAGAGTCATTGCTCCTCCATGTTGAAAGGAAGGTTTTCTGGGCACGCCCAGCTGAGGAGGGTCCCCAGGGTGTACCCAGAACCCCAGGCTTGGGAACACCTCGAGATCCTGCATGAGGAGCTGGAGAGTGTTGCTGGTGATGTCTGGAATACCCTGCTTAGCCTGCAGCCATTGCAGACAAACTCTGGAAGACAATGAATGGATGGATTTAACTCTCCATCTGTGTGTCCTGTGTTTGGGTTCTCTTCCTACCTTGTTTGTTTCAGGTTAAATACCAATTTATTTCCAAACCAGCTTAGTCACACATTTGCATTCTCACATGTACTTCTGTAATGTCTAGAAATGTTGAGGGCTGCAGTCCATGGGTAAAGGAGGCTTTATTTTCCAATAGGCTAAAGGCAGTAAACAAAGCCAATATTTGCCAAAAAAACAATATATCAATGCATCACTAATTTAATCTATTGTAATCTAGATTTGATACATATCTTACAAGCAAATTTAACACTCTGTGATAATATCAGTATTTCTCTGCAAAATCTTTGCAGTGAATGTATTAAATAAAGTTGTACTCCTTTCCATCTATTATAGTGTGATACTTCATGATTTTGTTTTATAACGTACCTTGAAAGTATTGCTTTTGTATGTGTGTGTGTGTGTGTGTGTGTGTGTGTATGTGTGTTGTTGTGTTTATAATCTAATTTGAAGTCAAAACAACAAAAGACATTTTCTAAAACCAGTG
>VVAS01031553.1:1296-11445 GCA_015103295.1 Ptychochromis oligacanthus
TCTGAAGTCCTTCAGATAACACTCATTTGTAGCAACAAGCCTCTCCCAGCTAAATATTTTGTTTCCTATAATTTCATCATTAATTTATAAAATAAGCCCACACGGTGACCACAAAGGTTGCAGTCAGTTTGTATGTTATGACTAGATAAAGTCCCACCTGAAGTTGTCTGTCTGAAGGACTCATGTGGTCTCCTCCTTGAGCTGAGGGGGTCCTGTCCAGAGATAAAGTCGTACGGGGTGAGCGACCCCCCTCCAGCGGCGGAGGGAGCGCTGCTCAGCTCCGGGCAGGTGAAGCTGACCTGCGCGGTGCTGGGGCTTGACCCCGGGAAGCTGTAGGGGTACTCCTCCCGGGGAGTGTAAACGGGGTTCCAGGTACTCGCCGACAAGTCACCGACTCCCGTGACGTGATGGTGGTAACTGGTGAAGTCATAGGGAGGCGGAAAGAACTGACTGTTCAGCGACAGTGTCTGAGCCGTTTGTCTGACCGACGGAGAGCTGGGGTACATCCCGGTGTCCTCGTTCGACAGGTAGGGTGACTCTCTGGTAGACCTGGAAAAATCAAACATCCAAGCGCATGTTAGGCCCCCGTGTTTATCTACAGCAGGCTCTGTTTTCATTTCAGTCTAAGGTTCAGGCTACCTGTGCTGTAAGGCTACACACCTTTATAGATTCACTGGCAAGGAGTTCAAAAGTATCATCCTGACGTCACGCTTTACCTGAGACCCACCTGCCTGCTGATCTTTGCGACGTCAGGACAATGACCCTAATTTACCCAGTTTGCCGTGATGAATCATTTTGATAAGGCCATTTTGTTAGGATGTGTGGGTAATGTCCTTGTGCGGCCGTGCACTATAGAGGGCTGGTATTCAGCACAGAGGCTGCAGGCCTACATTAACGTAAGAGTAAGTTCAGTGGTGGAAAGAGTTTTACAAACAAACAAATAAACAAACAAACAAAAAAGGAAAAACAAATACCTCAATGTAAAACATATATATATTCACAAGTAAAAGTAAGGAATTTAAATATTTAAACTATAAAATACATATTTTGAAAAATAATCAGGTCCATATTTACACCCAAAAGATCTACAAATGCACATTATTTTCTTAAGTTAGCTTTCCTTTTTATGCATTTGAGCTCCTTATATTAAAGCTTAAATATTATATTGTTTTTCTACACTACGAGCATAGCTTTCACACTTAGAACCTGTGAAAAGAGAGAGAGAGAGAGAGAGAGAGAGAGAGAGAGAGAGAGAGAGAGAGAGAGAGAGATTGTCCGGAACAGTCGAAAATAAATTAGGACTGTGAACATGTCGTCCTTGTCCCTATAGCTCTGACTGGATAGTATGTTTCAGTATTATTGTTACGGTTAATTTTTTTATTTTTATAGGTTTGAAAGCTGTTTAATGCACATTTATAGTACTTCAAACTATATGGGTTCAGTTTGTTGTACCCTGGTAAATATGATCCTTACTGAATGTTTTTCTTTCTGTTTCTTTCTTTCTTTCTTACTAAGAAAACAACATTTAATATGATTTTATTTTGTTATTCTTTGTGAGGTGAGCTCAGTTAACTGGGAAAATACATCAGTTATAAAAACGCTCTAATACTACTCCAGTACTTTATGTAATGCATCGTCTGCTCTGATGTGAGACAAATACAGAGACACGCCAAGTAAAAGCAAAGTAGGTTTACTGCCCCCTGTGTCATGGCCAAAACTATCCACATGAGGGCAGCAAATAGCAGAATACTGGCATATAAATTTCCAGGTCAAGTGATAGAACTGACCTGTTTCTTAGCAAGATGCACAAAGTTTGTTCATCATCGTCATCATAATTGCTGCTGGCTTTATATCATTTCCATCTTCAGTTGACATCGTCCCTTATGCTATATATTGCACTCATCAGTCTTGTGCATGAGATCATCTACATCTGAATCTATCAAACGATCATAAAAGATTCATGCCACTATTAAAACAGTCATTATCAGCTACAGCAGCTATCAGCTGTTAGCACGAAGCAGCCTCACATTAATGGAGATGGAAGTGCTGCTGGCCTGAACATTGACATTAAGTGCAACGTAAACATCAAAACATATCACCAAACACTTGAAATACATTGATGGCGACCACAAAGCAAACCAGCTCGGCTGAAAATAAACAAATGTGGTTTAAGCACTTAGGTTCATGAGGCTATGTCTTAATGTACAAAGTGAAGTTTGACCTTTATATAACCTTAAACATATGGACCACAGAAAAGAACCTTACCCTGTAAGCCTAAAGTACTTTTCTGCTGCTGTATGCCAAAAATTTCAAAAACAAAACAATAAAATAAATAAATTATAAAACTGAATGTTTATCTAAATGAAGAGTTACTGTATGGGTATGAGCCCATATATAGAGATTCATTTTAAACCGGTGTTTAAACTTAAGAGGCCTGCTTCCTTTTTTGACCCGTTCTGAATTTTCACCACTCCAAAAAAGCGCTGATGTTGGAAACACTTTTCCCTCTACAGTCAGCATCGTGCTTAGTTTTATTTTTAGTTTGAATTTAAGCCAACCACACTCTCTAAACACAAAACAGCTAGCACATGCATTGTTGTTCTGTTGTTCTGTTGTCTGTCCCCACTTTGTTTCCTCTTTTTCACCATTGTATCAGACAATGCGCAGTGAAATGCTGCCAAGATGTGAGTGTAGAGGATGACCCCTTAGTTTATGTAATTTCTCTGGTTTGGCATTTAGTCTCTTTAATTGCCATAATTGCTTCTTGAAGTAACAGATCAAAGAAACTGTTGCATTTGAACAGCAGCCCTAAACTAAAAGTTTGTAAAATTACTATCACATTTGGCAAAGACAAGCAGGAGCTCTTTGCATTGGAGAAGCTTTATGTTTTTGGTTTAGTTATTAAAGTAGTTGCGGAGTCTGTTGATCAACTAATTTATTACTAACTGTTTCAGTGGTGTGGTTGTTAGCACTGTTGCCTCACAGCAATGAGGTCTTGGGTTTTAATCCACCAGTCAGCTGGGGTCTGGAGTTTGCACGTTCTTCCTGTCAAGCTGGGTACTCCAGCTTCCTCCCACAGTCCAAAGACATGCATTGGTGATTTTAAATTGGCTGGAGGTGTGAATGGTTGCATGTCTCTATGTGTTAGCCCTGCGATAGACTTGCAGCCTGTCCAGGGTGCACCCCGCCTCTCACCCTATGACAGCTGGGATAGGCTCCAGCCCCACCAGACCCTGATTCGGATAAGCAGAAGAAAATGGGTGGATGGATGGATGTTTCAGCATCTACTGTATGGTGATGCTGTTTTTTTATGTTGCTTCTGAGAGATGATTGTAGCTGTTGTTGTCTATCACAAATGTCCTATTATTGCGTTTGATTTTTCGATTTAGTCCCCAGTAACATCATCTGAATCAACCCTTGAGGAGCCCCTGAGTCATATATCCTTTATCAGGACAACTGGAGGTAAATGGAGGCAACTGTAGGTTGAACATTTTCCTCCATCCTCATCTATCAGAGGTGCAGTAGTTTTCAGCTCCAGGTCCAGGCTTCAGCATCGGTGCTCCCTGCTTCTACACCTGTTCCTCTCCCTTCCAACATGTCTTTAGGGGCCTGTGCTTGTCAAACACAGTAAGGTAACTTTTACTTTTTTCTGAAACCCAGCAGTAAAACCAGTGGTACAGCAGCATATGGTGTGGTTGCACTACTTTGCACTCCAGCTACAGCACTAATTCAGATCACCAGTGAGAGAAAGCACTTGTTAGCTGTTCAGACAGGCTGAAGAGGCTTAGTATTGTTGAGGCAGAATATTTCGGAGTCCAGTTCGTTATGGGCTGTCCCACTCTGTCAAGCTGTGGGAATAAACAGGGAGTGCTGCCATTTATAGGGCAATAGGCACCCTCCTGTGGGCTCTCTCCAACCCTCCATTGTAACAGCATGCTAAAATTATACATGACAATAAAATGCAAAGACCTCCTAAGAGTCAGAAGATTTAGATATCAACGCATCTTGTATCTTGTAAGATCTGTGGTTTTCTGCAGGATGTTTTGACAGAGCTTGCGTCTTACCTCCTGCTGGTAAAGGATTGTGTGCAGATGAGTATGTACATATGTGACTGTCATGTGTATTATTGCTGCATTACTACCTTTTATCTTTTGTGCCTGCAATTCTATTGACATTTCAAGCAATAAAACACCTACAAGGAGATTCAAGGGTTCAAGTAGGTGGATTTAGAGCACATTTATTGGAAGGAGGTGATAATTACATCGGTAGAATTGGAAAGATGTTAAGGTGGGACTGTCCTATGTGGTGTTGCTCCCCTCCTATCTAATAACCAGGGGGGTTTTGCTGGCACTCTAATTACTGTGAGCAGGCCTTTTAGATTTACCCTTACAATTAGAGGAGAACATGTTAGTTTCCAATTTAGCCCCTTTTCCCTCCTCCCCTCTGTCTGCCCCGACCTGCCTGTTAGATAGAAAAGGCCTTTCTTCAGCTGCAGGGTTGCGTTATGAATTTCAAATCATCCCCTCATATCCTGGGAAAGGATGGAATTAGGAAGAGTGCCAGTATTGAGAACAGACATATTTACATGGTTTTGCTTGTGTTTATAAAAGAGAGGATAAAAGGCCTGAAAAAAAGAGACAGATGGGGGTGAGGACGGTGGGAGGTGTTGAGTTATTTTATGCAGGAGAAATGAAAAAAGAAAAGACACAAAACAAAAATATGATGAAAAAGAGATGTGAAAAAACAGGTTCACTCTAGCTAAAGTCATGTTTAACCATTTTTATGCCTGTTTCTAGCAGTCTGATTATATAAGTGAAGTTATTTTCCTGAGAAACTGAAGCTTGCATGTTTGTTTCCAAAGCAGGCTACAATCAGCTCTGCCAAAGCCTTTTTTTTTTCCTGCCTGGACCTCTCACTCACTCTCTCACTCTTTCTCCTCCTTTTTATTGTGTTTGTTGTTTTATGGAGGGGTTAGATGCGGTCCAGATTGCTGTTGCCAATAGAGACTGTCTCAGTTCACCTCCAGTTTCTCTCCACTCCATTCATAAACAAATCGCTCCAGCTCGGACCTCTGAGCCGCTAACCTAAGAACAACAAGCAGAACTCGATCTGTATTTTGAAGTTTTCTCGCTCTGTTAGAAACTTGCCTCTCCTGCTTTCTGCTTCAACTCTGGTTCACTATTCCCTCCCTCCTCTCCCTCCCTCTGCTCACTCAGCTTCAGCAGGGTTGGACAGTAACACTCTGCTCAATGTGAATCTGTCAGGGGTGGAGTGTGCATGTGTGTGTGTGGATCTTTCTGTTGGGAATGTTTTTTTTTTTTTCTTAGAGCACTCTTTCTGAGTGTGAGAGAGGAGAGAGAGAGGGAGAGAGACCCCCATGGTGCTGTGATTTGACTAAACAAACAGCCAGGCTCAGTGCTGTACCTCCTCCAACGGACTCCTGGGACAGCAGAGATTAACCTCAGACTGAACATCAGAGGGATCTATACATTTGAAGCAGCCCCTGTAAAGACAACTCACTGGAAGTCTCTCCTCTGATTTCCTTCTGCTGGCCGGCAACTTTCTTGGTCAAAGAGGAAACACTCGCCTATGCTTCTGGGGCCCGTCTGAAGGTAAGAAGTATTGCTTCTCTGTCACTTTAAAGAATTTTACTGTAAGTTACAGCTGCTTGGCAGCAGTTGACAGAAGTGAAAATGGGCTGCATAAAGTGATGAAAATTCACTTACCCTGTATGGGAAGCCAGCTGTGACAGATTCAGTTTCACAGCCATCAGACACAGATGTACCTCATCCTCAACACTGGACTAGAGGTTCAGTTAGGTCAGGTATAGTTTTCTTAAACTAATAAGAAAATCAGATTTAAGTTGGTGAGAAAACCCTTAACTCTGTGTGATGTTGTTGCTAGCTAATTGTATGGTGTCTCTTGGTGGTATTTGTTACCCACATACTTTAATGTGTACACAAAAAGCATTGCAGTGCAGTGTGAGCAACCTGTTTAAACATCAACATGGTGATGGCTTGCATCTCTGTACATAGACGCTGTTTGACACTACATATTACAGCTTTAACAATGTTTATCTTCCCACTAACAGAATGCGTTTGACAAGGTGTCCCGGGGTCTAGGATACACACAAACACACTGGGCTTTATAGTAAAAGCTGTTTGTATGCGCTCCACTTTGTGCTTCGCTGCTAAAGGGCTTGTTTATACAGTCCTCTTCAGTCACCCTGAGTGAACTGATGGTCCTCACCACTCTTTCCTCCCCTTTGAATGGCCCTGACAGAATCAATCTTCTCAGCATTAATTCATGGAGAAGCTTATTGAAGAGTCATGGCTGTGGACTGATATCAGACCCAGCATCTATAACTGTCACCAGCATCCTCTTTGGATGAATTTCCTTTAAGTGTTAACACATACCAGCTTAAATTTATAGCCTTATGGCTCAGCCTCCCTTTTATAATGTAGATATGCATTTACTCTTCTCAGGAATGCAGCGCCAAGCAGACATAAACAATCTCTTGAATCATCTTGAATCATCCTGTTCATCAGAAGATTTTAGTACCTGGAATGAGTTACATTGCAGCACTGTGAGCAATTTCATGGCTGAGACACATGTGGCATGCATGTCTTTTCACTATAATCCAGCACATGTTTTGCACCTGAAAGTCTTCCCGTTTGTACTGTTCTGTACGGTTGCTTTGCTGTTTAAGTTGTTGGGTTGGTTAACTGCACATCCATCTTCTGCATGGACCTTTTTGATACCAGAACATTTCAGTTAGCATCTGTTGTAATCAAAACATTGTTGGCATGTGTTTTGTGCATGCTGTTCTCCTCCTCTATAAATAGGAGCGTCCTTTTTCAAGCTTGTGATCTTCCTCAGCTCTGTGGATATTTCGGTCTGGGAATTGTCTAATATTGATGTTGTAGATGAACTGCTGGAAAACTGCATACATGTCATACCTTTACCATCAATGGTGCTAGACTGCACTGCATTCATTTCATAGTTTTAAAGTCAGCTGAATGTCTCCTTCTGAACAGTTCATAGCACCAACTTAAAAACACTAGATTTTCCCTGACAAACCTTTTGCAAAACACAGCGAAGTTTAATTTCAATTCTGACAAGTGGGGATTTTCCTCCCTTGCGTCAGGTTGCTGGTATGCACTGCAGCGGAGCTCTTTTCCCCGGTCCCGATGCTGTGCAGCCCAGTCGGCTCCATTCCCCCTGGCCCAGACCTAATCCTTCGTCATCAGCTGTTTCCTGGCTCTCTGGGCTCTCTGCATGCCAGCTGCTATGAGAAAATGTGCTTCACATTATGACCATGCAGAAAACATGCCAGGAGTCTGATTCGGCTCACATGTGCAGGGAGGGCAGATATGTAACTGTTTAAGCTCAACAGCAACTTTTGAAACACACTGATCCCATTCTGTCCACTTGATGTATCCTCAGTGACCTCAACACAAATTTGCTGAACAACCCTCATCTGAAAAACTTGTTTATATTTGGAAGAAATATTGAGTTAAAACACTTTTCTCAAATGATATTCTCAACACACTGATTAATACGTGTTATTAGTTTTTTATATTTACAGAGAAAACTCTGAGTCATCCCTTGATTGTCATTCACTGCCTGACTCATTATCTATCATTCATACTTTTTGACTGAGCTGTTTTTGTAACACTATCAGTCTCGTGCTCCTCTGTATGTCGCTGCTTCTTTCATGCTGTGCTTAGACTTAATACTTGAGTCACACAGCTTTAATGAAAAGCACTAAGTGGTGCTGTAATAAAGCATCCTGTATGGCTGCCTGTCCATCTGGCCTCCCCCTTCCTTCTTTCCCTCCCACTTGCACAGAGCTGACAGGCAGCTGCATCTCATCTTCAGGCAGGAAGTGAAGCCACTCATTGAGAAAACATTTTGATTGAAAATATGATTCATTATATATATACAGCAAAAGAAGAAAAAAAAAATATATATATATATATATATATATATTTTTTTTTTCTTTTTCTTACCAAACCGTTGGAAGGGAATCACCCTAAAATCACAAAGAAAGGTGCCGTATTCACACAAAGTAAATAGAAGTTGTCATAACATATGAATACAGTGTAGAAAAGTACATCTACTTTCAGTACTTACTTGAATATTTTCTATTTAATGATACTTTATAGTGCTTCAGTACTTCTATACTACTTACTTACTTATTACTGTAAGTGCTTGATGGTACTGATTGGATTAATATTTAAAATTTTAATTAAAATGTAGGACTGTCACTTGTAATGACAGTCCTAAAAAAAAAATTGTCTTTCCTGCATTTACTCAAGTAAATGACGTGGCAGTCATTCCACCCTTTCATGAGTGTAATATTAGGAAGGTATTATGAGTTCCTGTCTGGATTTACTGCACAAGGATTTATACAGACTTTCAACAGGAAGTTTTGGTCTCCCTCAGATTCTTTTAAAACACCAGGCTTTCTCTGTGGAGTTTGTTCTGTCTTCTTTCCAACAAAAACATCTTGGAATTGGTGATACAGTGCAGCAAGAAAGGAGGGCAAAGAAAAACAGTATTTTGTGAGATAAGAATATTTTGCACATTTAAAAATGGAGGGGTTGTATTTTGTTCAGTTAATCTGTGTATTTTAGCTTCAGATGCAAAGCAAGGTATAGTAATATAATAAATGAAAGCTGCACAAATATTAAAATTCTACCAGAAAAGCACAAATAGCATAAATTATCACCTAATATTAAGTTCTCTGTAACTGTAATCTTTCCTTTCCTGTCTTCTTAGTGTTTGGGAAAACAGATGGAATTTAAAGCCAGTCAGGCCTAATTGTATTCAGCTGTTTCAGTTTCTTTCATTCTGGGAGGGAGTACAAGGACTGGAAGTGTGTGTAGGCGTACTTCATTTCTCATGAGGCAGGGGGTCTTACACCGTGCAGGAAAAAAGAGGGTACCACCATACACATGGGTGGAGACGTTTGGGATGTGATGTTGCTTATGCCAGAAAATATACTTTGCATGAGCTGCATATACCTGTATTTCCTCTGAGCAGTTTTACTGAATTGACTGGCAGTGACAAAATCACATCCAGCTGATTTGAAAGGGAAAAACTGACTCCAATGACAGAAGCTGCTTTAGTTATTAAAATCTTAATCCTTTTTCCTTAATTTGGGTCCCTAAAAGATCATTAAAGTGATCTCAAACACTACCCACATCTAAGGGTGTTATTCTACATCCATCGGTTTTACCCAGAAGCTCTTTACATCCCCCTCCACTGCCACTACAGACAGCATTTACAACTCTGTTTAAAAGGCAGTGAACCAAAATCCGCAGTCTCCCAAACATGTGTCGCCTCAGCGTGAGTATAGAGTTACTTTGGTTTCTGTGATAAGACCTCACAAGCACTGTATCCAAATACTGAACCAAAGGAAACCTGTTCCAGATTTATGGACAGGAATACTAGGGAGATTTTTCGGTGCTGATAATGCAAACTTGAGATGGCTTCATTGCAGCTGTAGCCTCTTAAGTTCCAGCGTACAAGCACTTTTTGTCTGGCAGAGAACGTTTCTAACTGACAGTGTCCTGCTGTGTAATTGTGAAACCTAGTTTGAGGTCAGTGCAAGTGAGTCACAAATCTCGCCAAACTATTTCTGTCAGCCAGATATTGTCATGACAAAAAAAAGACCTTTATGCAGCTTTGGCCTGGCACGAAAATACGACACAAAAGGCTCTAGAGTGGAAAGACATGTGGGGTATGACATGTATATTATTTGGCAAATTGATGATTCATCATGAATTACAGAATCAGAGGTTAAGTTCGGCCAGTTTGTCAAAGATGCCAAAAGTAATAGATTAGATCTTCCTTTGACTGTGCTCCATCTTTCCACCAAGGCATGGGTGGTGCAGGGGAGGGGTGTGCAAATTTTCTGGGAAGTAAAACTGCTCTATTCGCACATTGACTCAGTAGGACATTACATGGACTATAAGCTAAGGGGGTGATAGGGTAAATTCTTTTCAGAGCCTTGTCTGATTATCCTACCATTTTTATGCAGATAAATTTACATGCCAATAAAAAAAAATGATGTCAGCTCCTCTAAACCACTATTGGAGTGTCTAAAGGTCATCAAAGCATGGATGGCCTTATTTTTTTTTT